>CM068831.1:59618268-59695768 GCA_028554795.2 Sinohyriopsis cumingii
TCAAGAAAGAAAAAAGATCAGAGTGATGAACCGATAATTGTTCCCGAACATATATTATCACCGGCTAGTAGTTTGTTTACAATTAATCCTAAAATATCTGCTAGAAATTATTTGGATGAAAAAATGCTGCATTTAACCCGCAACTATGATTCAGTAGTTCAGATGGCTGCGGATAATTCTCCGGAAAATAAAAGATTACTTTTACGAAAAGATATTGATGTTGATAAACTTGACGAAATTGATTGGCTAGCAATAATGTATTTTGGTAGTTTAGAAAAACCAATAATATATGATGATGAAAATTTTGGAAAATTTTCATCAGATGTTATTAAATACAGATTTGCAAGTGCAAAAAAGACAATTTCGCCACCCAAAAGTAAAAGTTCGTCACCCAAAAGTAAAAGTTCATCACCTAAAGATAAAGGTTCACCGCCTAAAAGTGATAGTTCTGAATCATTTTCCTTTGATCTTCACCACTCTCCTCTTCTCTCTCCCACATTATATCCAAGGAGACCTTCTGAATTCCCCTCTTGGCGCCCCCCACCTCCGGAACCAACAGCGTCAAACTACAGGGGTCCCACTGAGAAATATTTATTATACGATCCTGAGGGTAAAAAACTAGAAAGACACCCGGCTGGGACTCCCCCATCTCCACCAGAAATATATTCACCACTGACATCGTCAGGGACATCGCCGGGATCACCATCAGAGGAGAAGAAATCTTCATCGCCGTCAGACGATTTATTCTACGTAACGCCATTGGAATCTCCAGAAACAAAAAAAACAGGAAGTGGATATTCAGTTTGTCCCGATAGTGTTGTCAACGATGTATCTCGCCTCGAAGTATTAATCGGAGGAAAGCGAGCCGGAAATAACTCCCGTGAGATAGTCAACGAAGCATCAGATATTTGTCAGCGATTATTCCGTGGTGGTATCATCGATTCTCACATTTATAAAGAGTTTGTCGATGAACTCATCGATTAAATCAACACAATTGAAATAATATGATTGTTCATAAACATCAACGCAGACCTAATCAGGTCCGCATAGTAAACTCTCGATTGCCAGTATACAAATATATTCACGGTAATGGATTTGGCGATATCATTGGAAGTCTTGTCACGCGAGTAATACCTAAAATTGGACCAATGGTAAAACAACTAGGATTAAAAGCAATAGGAAAGATAGGTGAGACTGCTGTTTCTGGTATCGGTAATTTGGCCAGTAAAGGCTTCAACGCTATCAAAAATAAAATATTAAGTTTAGTACGTAAAAAACAACCCGTCAAATTACCCATTACCAGCGAAATGCCACCCGAAGTCAGTAAGGCCATAAATGATGCGGCAAATAAAAAAATAAATGATCTAGCACAGGAAGCTGCTATAACAAATCTAGCACAGGAAGTTGCTAAGACAAATCTAGCGCAGGATGTTGCTAGGACAAATCTAGCAAATACAAGTTTTGTTTCAGGCGATGGTCTTCGTTTTAGACGATATTATTAATAATAAATGTTCTCACAAGTGTCAAATGAAGTATTTGACATGGATGAACCAGTAGGTAGGGATACATCAGTGCGAGATTTCCAGTATTTCTCGTACGACACAGTTACACCAAATACTGATAATCGCCTGGAAATTCAAGTTCACGATACAACAAGATATTTTCTTCCATCTGAGGCATATATCGAAGTTACCGGTGAAATTACTAGAGATGACGGCGTTACTCTCTATGGAGCAGATTTTAGAGTCGGATTTGTTAATAACGGTATTATGGCATTATTCAAGAGCGCCACTTACATGATTGATGGAAAAGAGATTGAGTCAATTACCAATGATGTTGATTTAGCAACAACGATAATAGGTCTAGCGAGATACTCGGATGATTTTACCAGATCAGCTGGTCCGGGTATGATGTTTGCCAAAGATAATTCTGATCGTCCCGATAATAGACCGCTTGATATCGGACAACCTAGAGATCGCGCCGCCCCCCCAGTCCTTATTAATACTGTCCAAGATCTTCCCCTCGGCACTAATCCTGATTATAATCTTGGATTTGCCACGAGAAAATCCATGTTGTGGGATATACGTAGAAAATTCTCTTGTGCTATTCCGTTATCTCATATATTTGGATTTTGCAGGCATTTTAGAAAAGTTATTTACGGAGCAAAGCATACCGTAACATTTATTAGAAAAGCAGATAGTAATGATGCTATTTGGCGAGAAGGTGATATCAATTACCAAACGAACGTGGTAGGTGCAAATGATACCACGAATCATGGAGGTAGGGTAAGATTACTAAAATTTACCTTGTGGATGCCAGCGATGACTCCATCATTAATCGTGGAAGAAAAATTATTATCATTTATGAATCAAGGTGGTAAATCTATCATGTCATGGCTAACAACAACAACAGATTCCACAACTACTGATATTGATGGTGATTTTACTTGGCGCATTGCATCGCAGCAAGGTACCTCTGCGCCACGTCATATCTTTGTCGCTTTTTTGCATACACGAAGATATCATCAATTATATAGCCACATGATATTCGATAATATTCACGCAACAAACGTGTCACTGAGAGTAAATGGCCAACAGGAGCCATCCGAGGAAATATCCATCAATTTTGAAAATTATTCGACAGCTCGCGCATATCATCGATTGTTAAGTTTCATGGGTCGCGATCAAAATATCGATACTGGATTGCAAATATCACAACTAGATTTTAATAAACTTTATCCTATTTATTACTTTTCCTTGGAACATCTCGATTTGATAAAGCAATCCGTCGTCGATATTCATTTCAAAGCTAGAATTCGAACAGGAAATAATTTATATAAGGTATTCGCAGTAATTCTCAGTGATAGAACAATGTTCCTGGAAGGCATCAGCGGTAGAATGAGAGTTATCGATGCACCCGTAGAGAACATGTAATAAATTCTAAATTTAGATTAAGTGATTATTAATATGCCATACGATCACGTCAGCGTAACTCTGACCCCGGGTCAGGTGAAAAAACTTCATGCAGCAACAACAGCGCGACGAGGTTTAAGTTTAACCTTAAAAAGTAATCAACTTCACGGTGGACCTAACAAACTATCGTTAACTAAAAATCAACACGGACATTTCACCAGAGCCAGATCAGCAAATACTGGTATTCGCTTGAATCTCTCAATAGGAGCAATCAGAGATATGATCAAAGTAGGTGGTATTTTTCCATTGGCTGCGCTTATACCTGGGATAATAGCAGGTGCAAAAGCATTAGGATTGGGCGCACTTGGAGGGATAGGTTCCGCAATAGCAGGAAAAGTTGTTGGAAGAGGATATCGCAAAAAAAAGGGAGGATTTCTCTCCCCCTTCTCTCTTCTAGCAAAAGTGCTGCAGACGCAACAAGGATCCGGCCTTTACCTAAGACGACCCCCGTACGGATCCGGGTTAAGTCGAGCTTACCAACCTCAAATTTAGATTTAATCAGTGAAGCAAAAAAAAGGAAAATAAAATTTTTCAGAGGCGTATTTATGCGAGATCAACTACCAGATAAACCAAATCCCACCGAGACAGGAATAATAAATCTCGATGAAAATTCCGGTCCTGGCACTCACTGGGTTGCCTACGCGATTAATCCTCGCGAAGTTATTTACTTCGACTCATATGGATTAGCACCGCCAAATGAATTTATCAAATATGTGTCAAAATTAAAACTTCCAGTTTGGTATTCAACACTTCCAACACAAACATTAGCGGATCCACCAATATGCGGTCCAGAGTCAATTAATGTCCTTGATGCAATTTCAAAATCATCCAATCCTTATCGCAAAATTTTATTTGAATATACCGTAGATAAATATCATGGTTGACATTTACGGTAGATCTCTCTTTAGGAAAGAAAAAAAAGACGCAGTCGACATCGATACATCAAAGTTTGCAACCAAGAGCGATATTAACAATCTTTTATCGCTGTCAGAAGTTGATCCTGGTGAAGTTGCTGTTTTTCAAAATACAGAAGGGCGATTACAAACTAGCAACGTTAAAATAACTGACATAATCAAGCGAGACGAATACCGCGATCACATTAGTCAATTTACTCGCCAATCGGAGATGGTATTAAAATCTGTTGCTGATATCGCCGATATTATAGCAAAGTTACCCCTGAAGGCCGATAAAGCATTACACGACGAACTTCAAGATAGAATGACAAAAAGACTTAACAAACTAAATAACGATCTTAAAAAACTTGACGATATTTTAGCTAAATTTAGCAAAAAATTTGACGAGAATATAAAAACATCCAGTGATACTTCCTCCGTATCAGATCAAGCATCACATGACGATCTTAGCGAGAAAATAAAAAAAATCAACGAGGAAATTACTAATATTCTTGCCAAAATTAACGAAGTAAATATCTCGATGAGTCAGAAAATCGATAAAACATCAATCGACGATCTCAACAAAAAAATAAAAAAAATCAACGAGGAAATTACTAATATTCTTGCCGAAATTAACGAAGTAAATATCTCGATGGGTCAGAAACCATCGATCGACGATCTCAACAAAAAAATCAACGAGGAAATTATTAAACTCGGTAATGTTGTTGTTCCTGAATTTACCAAGGGGATTAACTTGATGCAAGGACAAATAAAATCCATCAACGATGAAATTAACGTGGTACGTGAATTAGCGCGTCAAAAAGTCGATACATCAACGTACGACGGAGAAATTCGAGATTTAAACACGAAACTTTTTGCTGCAACAGCAAAGATTGACCAATCCGTCGATAAAACTGGTCACGCCACTGACGTAAAGCAATTAGGTAAAGAAATTGACGATATCAACACAAAAATATCGTCAATGAAACTTGGAAAATTATCGCGAATTTCGATACCAACGGAGGTAGAAACAAAAAATATTGTCTGCAATGTGCCATTTGTGTTTAAGACATACAATTATAATTGGGACCCTAAAAAAGGTATTATCGGATTTTATTTCACCGTACCAATTACCGGCGTATATCGAGTATATGTTATTTCCAAGATAAAGTTTAAAATAAAATCGAATAGTGAAATTCATGAATTCTACCCCGGATTTTTTATTATTTCTATAAAAAAAAATACCGGCGTAGTCTGCGATCTAGAACCGCCAGATAGAACCACCACAGAACCGGTGGATTATTTTGTAATTTTCGAATATTTATCGGGATTGGAAACAGTTGGTATTCCAGGATAAACATGATAATCCCGTAATTGTTATCGTAAGATACTAATAAATGACCGCATCTGATTACCGTTACAATCAGGCGCGATCATGGCAGGATTCGTTGCGAAAACAACTTGACGATTATCAAACAAAAATAAATAAATACCAGCGCAAATTAGTTATCATTGATGTTGCAGTGTACGCGGTATCAGCTGTAGTTGCTGGTGCAGGAATAATTTTATCCGCGGTAACAATGATAGCGCCAATCGTAGCAACAATAATAATCTCGTCAACAACAGCAATCGCGGGTGTTCTAAATATCATCGCGAAAAAAATATCATCTTGCACAAATGAGAAACTATATTTGTACAAAAACAAACTAACTAAGGTAAATGACGCGTATTCGAAGTTATCATTGTTACTTTCGGAGAGTCTCAATGATGGTATTATATCCGATCTAGAATTTTCTGCAATGATCGGTATTTACTCGGAGATTGAACAAATGAATATTAATAATGTCCGATCTAGCCCAGATAGTGACAAACACGACACCGCCAACAACAACGTTAATATCGCTAAGTTCAACGAAACCCGAGTTTAGCATTAATTTCTCAACACCAATCAGCGTCAACGAAATTGCATTAACACAGTTGCGTGTCTACAACAGCTGGCCTAATGTTAGATCAAAATCATTCGGTAATTTGATGTCAAATAATTCACTAGTTTTTGCAAATAAGAATAAACCCGATGGAACACCGGATTGGATCGTTGTTGGTATACCAACGGGCAGTTATGAAATTGATCAGCTGAATAATGAGTTTACCACTAGAATATCAAATTTAACCGGCGATGCTACTCCGGGAATAAAGATATCTTCACATGATCCAACATTATCGTCAATGATAGAAGTGAAATCACCGTACATGGTAGATATTTACCAATCATCGATTAGAAATATATTAGGTTGGCCCGAGGTCGCACCTCTGGTAGAACCAAAGAAATCGGATGTTATTATTCCAGGTTGGTATGATGAAACCCTTCCAGAACTACCGGAACCAAAGAAATCGGATTTTACAACCGACGAAGGATGGTATGGAGATATCAAACACAAACCTTTGATCCACAGCGCCATCAATCTCATGAATAACCACAAAATTAACCTAGTAATGTTCGCTTTCACTTTTATTAACGAAAGAATTCTCTCATGGCTGCCTCTTCCTAAAATCCCCCCAGATGTGAAAATCTTCGACGCTACCCACATTAACAGGATAATAGCCCCCATAGACGGTATCTTGGTAAGAAGAACCCTCGACGAGTTTATTCAAGAACACGAATCACAATTAAATTTATTGCGAGGATCATTTCATGAATGCATCCTAAATAAATCAGGTTCATGCAGCGAAATTATAAAGCATGTGAAAATTTTAAATCAACTTGCGAATGATATTGAATATTATCATGATATGTTTATTCGGGCGATAGTCGACGATATATCAATTGCCGACTATGTTCTTCCTATTAGCAAATTCGAGTTGATCAAGAACTCGGGTGAGAAACAAAAATTCATGAGAGTATTTGAATTAACCGAGGAAACACTGCCAAATTTCAAATTTCCCAATTCTGATTTTGATGCGATGAGAAAATCCGTCACTGATACCATTGATGATTTATTTCCGAAATTACATGCCTCATGGACCAAAAAAATATATTCAGAATTGATTCTCAAACACAATAATGATCCTGCCGGGCAAGGGCGGCATATCTCGCCTGGTATCGTCAATATAACGGAAGTTATCGCGATTTATCTTCACGCGGATGTTGTCGAGGGTAGTTACAATGTTGATGCGTCAGAGTCAAATCAAGCCCATCAGGGTTTTATATTGTATTCATTTTCACCTAGCGCATCTCCTGGTTATTTGATAATCAAGGAACCAATGAATCCGTTTTACCTGCGATGTCATAATCGATTTTTATCAAGAATAAATTTCAAACTAACGGATCAGAAAGGAAATTTACTTGATATACGCGGGGAAACTGTGAGTATCAATCTTTTGGTGAAATCATAAATTTTCAAATCGCAAGTGAATTTGTTAAATCTGTCTCCGTAAGAAAAATAGGCGAAAAAAATAAATAAAAACCAGGGGAATATTCAAAATTAATCTTTTTTTTTGTTTTGCAGAAATTATTCAGGATATAGATGATTCCCTAATTTTACTTTCATCGACAAGTTTTTTCAGTTGCCTGACACGCGAACTTGTAATTTTTCGTGATTCATAAGCGTCTGATAAAATCAATCTAGCATTTTCTACTAGCATCGATAATTTAACAAAATCCTCGATGTGATTATCGCTGACTGTCGCAAGTGATTGATATATCGCGATTTGGATTTTCTTTATTAATTTATATTCCGACGGCAGCGTATATTTATATTCAAGTTTTCCTTGAACAATCATTTCAAATTCAGATCGAATTTTATTTGTGTCTAACTCCGATGGAAGATTTATCTTTTTCTTCAGATCATCAATCGCTGCAATGATGTCGTTTATTATTTCTTCGTCCATTATATTAATTTTGTAGTATTTAATTATTCTTCGTCGTCGTCATCATCATGATCTTCGTCATCATTGAATATTATTGGTACATAAGAGAATCTGATCCACTCGCCGAGATTGTAGGAAAATGTTCTGTGAATTATTCCCTCCGCTGCTCGCCACACCGATATTACATTAATTTCATAATACTTTGCAGCAGCATTTATCGACTCAAATATAATTTTTTCATTTGTTTCTAGATTTAT
The DNA here is from genome assembly GCA_028554795.2 of Sinohyriopsis cumingii. Classification (NCBI taxonomy): domain Eukaryota; kingdom Metazoa; phylum Mollusca; class Bivalvia; order Unionida; family Unionidae; genus Sinohyriopsis; species Sinohyriopsis cumingii. The sequence goes on from CM068831.1 coordinate 59,626,258, forward strand.
CGACTCAACTGATTTGGCATATTTCGGATACCTTCCAGAATTACCTGAGGAACAATTTTCACTTTGAGTCACAGCTCGAAGATTGGAAAGTTTGTTGTTGAGTTTATTTCCATCGATATGATCTATAACCAAATTATCATTGATGAGTCCATGAAAACATTCGAATGTAAATCGATGAACGAAGTAATGTGTGTTTCTTCGTATATTATTTTTATTGATTGTAAATCTGAGATATCCATTCATATCAACAAAACCAACAAAATTCTTTGTTCTGATGTGTCTGACATTTCCATCCTTGGATGCTTCGTAACCATCAATGATGGGATGTGATTTATATTCACTCATGGGAATCGTTGATTTCATTTCCATATATAATATTTTATAAGTCTAAATCATAATTTGCTTTGAAACGATTAATATAATCTTCTTCACAAGAAATTACTGATAAAGATTTCTTTTCATAATATCTTCGTAACTCACGATATTTCTTTCCACCACAAGAAAAACACAATCGAGTCTTTCCTCGAATGCCAACTTGGCAAACTAAGCATCGTTGTGGTCCTTTGTTACCTCGTCGAACTTCGTATATATGAGCGCCGCAATATTCACCTCTGCAGGATTTGTCACATGACTTTGTTGATCCGACTATTATCCACGCACATTGCTTCATTATAATTTAAACATTTGTCTAAAATATAATAATGGATTTATTTGATCTTGATGAGGCAGAATATATCATTCCTGAAGTAGATCGTGCAAAGAAAGAATTTTTCGATGATGGAGCGATTCATACCTGGTCGACATGGAAAACTAATTTTGTTGATGCTACGATGAATCTGGAGCGAGCAAAGAAGATAATCGAACATATAAAATCTGAACACAAAGAGGAGCGATTTATCTTTGGAATAAAATTTATCGCACAAATGCCCGATGACACTTGGATTATTCGCGATAAAAGAGATCCAGTACGCGGCGGTAAGAAAAATGTCGTTCTTGATAAAAATTCGAAGCCGGGATTGTTATTAGGGATTGATGGTCCTTATTATGCTAGGGCGTATCCTTCTAGTGCTGTAGTGTATGGAATTTATCGGCTGAATAATAATCCTGATGCGAAAAATTTACCTGCGATGAAAGAATCTCCGATGATAAATTGCGTGGCTGAACGCGTTATCGAGCATATGAAAAACGCTTGTCGTGGATCTGGTCTGACTCAATTAAGACTGGATAAAATTAATTTATGGGCAAGGACGGTTACTGATGGTGCATCGATTGATGATGTTGCTGCGCTGAGCAAGAAACTTAAATTTCCTATTACGGTTAAAACGTTATCGGGTGAAATATTATATTCGTCACCGTATAAGTCTCGAGGAACACCAATCGAAATTGTTGATCATAATTCACATGCGTGGAGTCAGTCGGTAATGATATTTCCACGAGATCGTGTTGTTAAATTTTATCCCGTGGAAGAATCCAAAGACAATTCTGATGCAATGTTTAGGTTTATCAAACTATTAGCCAAGTCCGATCCAATATCGATTTGGTTATTTTCTAGCGAAGAAAGATACGATCAATTTATCTTACCACGCGGAGATATTTACCGAGATGAAATATTACACGAAGCGATGAGAAATATCGCGGAGAAGTATTCGTCAAATCCAGATCGATTACTGACAAATTGCTTTACTGTTCCGTCTGTTGCTGCTCATGCTGCCAGAGAAAGAAATTCGTGGAAACCTACAAGAAATGAATTTCTCAATGATATTCAACTTAGTTGTATCGAATACGGCCATGGAGGATTATGGAATACCAAATATTATTTCGAGGATATGATTTCCGTTGATATGAGCGCATGCTATCCTGGAAGTTTCCTTGGATACGGCGATTGTGCAGATTACTTTGCTAAATTCGGTCATCCCACCAACGAGATGACTAGAGTTGCAATTAACGGACCGTTACCCGATTTTGTCATGACAGGATTCGCTAATGTTACTTCGTTTGAACTTGCTGAAAATTTGCATAAAATTTGTTATATTTGGTTTGGTCGGCATTTATCTCAGCGAAGATGGGTCCCTACGGTATTGTTGAGATTTATGTTGGATTCGTCGATGTTGATATCGCTGACGGTAAGTGAAGCGATTATATCGTATAGAAAGCAGACCGAGGTGTGGTTACCCACGGATTGTGAGAACGCGAAAGATATTGGAAGAAAAATAATTGGTAAATTTACTCAAGGAGGATCAGTTGATCATAAACATCGCCATGCTAGGTTATTTATCAATGATGCCGAGGTGGATTTTATTATTGCTGATACAGTATCGCGCGGAATATTCTGCAACAGAGAAAATATTATTATTGATGGAGAAAAGTTAGGTACCGTGATTAGTTATCTTGATGGAGAGTCAGCACAATATACGCATTTGAGATCGTCAATGCTAGCTTATGTCAGTATTAATTTACTGTCGATGATAAATAAATTTGCTGATATCGCGGTAAGGGTTGCAACGGATTCGTTTTATATCGATAAAAAATTCCAATGTAGGTTGGAGAATTTAATCGCCGATGGTTCATGGGGAACCTGGAGAATAAAGAATGAGGATATTCTAGATTATTGTGAAGACGCTGATGTGGAAGATTGCAATAAGTTTCATAAAAACCAATATGATGAAATATCAACAGCAGCATCCGCATTCGATCCGATTTCACGAAATAAATTTGTTTACATGAATGGTCCTGGCGGTAGTGGTAAAACTACACGAGCAATAAACTTATTTTCAAATTCTGATATGATCGTGTTAACTCCAACTCACAGACTAGCAAGAGAAATAAAGCAGCGTGGTGTTAATTCTTGTACTTATCACAGTTATTTCAAATATAGTGGTGGATTGTGGGATCCGGCTCGAATGGGAAACAAGTACGTTAATAAGATTATAATATTTGATGAAATTTGCACAGTAAATTTAGTTATACTAAAATCATTCCTAAGTTGGTTGGAAGAGAAAAACACCGCAGTAATAATGTGCGGCGATCACGGCCAACCTGATCCTATTGATGGCGAATCTCCTCATAGATGGCTTAGAAATTTTGTGGATTATTATGAAGAGATTGATGCTGATTATAGATCTAATGATATTTTACTGACCGAGTTTAAAAAAATGATTCGATTACAACCGAATAAGTTTCAATGTGATGTGATGAGAAAAATAATTGATGAGACTCCGATGGATAATTTTCTAACTTTGTGGCGTCCAGATCATTTGATCGTTGCTAGCAGAAAAATTGTTCGTGATAATATTCAAGAAATACTATTTAAGCTTCACTGTGAGAAATTTCCAACGTTGCAGGTTCCGTTATGCTATAAGCCCGCTGATACTAGGAAACAAAATATTAATGTTACTTTGCCATGCGGAGAAGAAAAAATATTAGTTTTGAATGATATTATTTTCGTTGATATTAATCTTGTCAATGATGCGATAAACGCAGAAAGATCTCCATGGAAACTCGGATACGCAGCAACGATACATTCATCACAGGGATTAACAGTAGATGGCCAGGTCTGGATCGTCGATGACAGAATTTCCTGGTCAAATTTAGTTTATCTGGCCGTGTCTCGAGTAAGAAAATTATCTCAGTTAGGTAGAATTAAATTTCACATTAACGACGATGGTGGTAATTGAGTATCCTTTGGTATTATTTGTAATTCTTCTTTGGTAAATCCGCGTTGTGGCGCTAGTGAATCTAGAAAATAAATCGCTGGCCTTCCTGATGATCTTGTTACAGCTGATATTTTATGTGTCGTAACACTCCAGTTTGGATCAGTTGCTCTTTTTCTGCCACCCTCGGCTTCTCCTTCCTTATACAAATACCTTACAATAACGCTACCTAGCACAGGTGGAATAGTAGAATCTCGCTTTAGTGGTATTTTTGTTTTTGTAATTGCAGTTGCGGGCTTCATTGATATTGTTCGTGTTACCTCATTATTTAGCGCGTTAATCACGTGAGGTAATCTTGTTACCCAATCGCGAGATCGTTTATCTTGGATAAATTCTCTCGCGTACTGATATCCGAATAATCGTTCTGCAAGAGTTTTATTGAATCTCTCAACGATAGCTTGATTGTGATGAACACCTACAATACCGCGACGGATTTTAACATTATTCTTTTTCATCAGTGAAGTAACCGCGCCAAGAAATTCTCGACCTGGATCAACCTGGAGAAGCTTCGGCCATGTTAATGGAGATCGTGAATAGATTTCGCTAAACGCCTTAGCAATCTCTGTTGCTGTTTTATTCGATAACGGTTCCGCTTCCTTGTATCTGCTAGCAATATCAACAACCGTCAACACGTATTTATATGTGACTCCGTCAACGGTATCGTAAGGAAGAAACATAAGATCAGCCTGATGGACTTCATTAGGTACGCTGACAGAGAAACTCGCATATGATATTTTCTTAGGCGGAGGAAGATAAATTTGCCAGACCGCCTGCCTCGATAGCCACGATTCAGCGACAGATTGCTTTACTTTTGCTGCCTTGGCAAGTTTGGCTATTGCTGATTTTCCCTTCCAAAATCCTCGCGGAGAATAATATATTTGCTCCATTATAAATTACCAGCACCTAGTACTAATTTACCTTTCATTGCTCCTTTTATCAACCAAGTTGCCAATTTCTCTTTGAAATTTTTATCAGGAATAGCATCTATTGCGTGAATTAATTTAATATCAGCGAGATGTCTTTGTTGTAAATCTCCGCTGCGATATGCAAGATCGTGATAGTAGCATGCGTTATCGATAGCGTTTACTGGATCCTCGCCAGGATTTGGTTGATTATTATCGTTAAGTCTTATATCTAGCCTCGTGCCGGGTCCACAGTAATTATATCCTGGTAAATGTTTCTCTCCGGGATATTTCGCCCAAGGAGCTCCAGGCAGATTTGTTAAGGAGGTTGCGATGTCTCCTCCGGTTCTACTTTTTTTTTTACAAATCTAAACTTAATTGTCTTGCAAACTTCACATTCTCCCTTGATTGCATTTCTGTTGTTGCGTGTAACGACTTCGATTGGATTTATCGTAGCAGTTCGAGTGCGACACTTAACACAATATGAATCCATAATATTCTAATAACATGAATGTAATTGATTTTTCAGCCACAAAGAAACGCGAGAAAATGAAACATATCGAGGCATTACCAAATTCGATTAGAATGATAATCATTGGACCATCTGGTTCTGGAAAGACGCAGTTGTTACTAAATTTGATAATGAGATGGCTAAAATGGGATAAGTTGTATTTGATTGCACCGTCCGTAGATGATCAACGATGTTATAAAGTACTAAAGGAATTTAGCGATAATACTGAGGATGGCACAATAGAATTTATAACGGATATTAATGAAGCTCCATCAGTGGAAAGTTTAGACGGTGATGCTAATAATCTTGTTGTTTTCGATGATGTGATGCTGGATAAGCAAACTAACCCAGCTAGGATATTCTCGCGTGGCCGACACAAGAACACCGATGTGATTTACGTGACGCAGCGATATACGCAAATTCCAAAGGTGATTAGAGATAATTGTAATATTTTATCGGTATTTAATGGCGTTGATACTCACACGCTGAGGAATATTCATCAAACTTGGTGCAATGGCGACATGGATATAAATAAATTCAAAAATTTCTTCAGTCACGCTCAGGCAACACCGCACGGTTTTGTCACAATTAATCTTCATGATCCACGTAGTAGATATCGTGTTGGTCTTGATCAAATTTACTCATAAAATTGCAGCCCAAATTTGCAATCACAAATAAATTTTACAATATCCCCCCCAAAAAATGCTGCTATTTTTTTTATGCCCGAAAATGCAATTTTGGGGGAGATTTTGCGGATTATTTTTCGTAGGAGGTTTTATTTTTGAATTCTGAGGCTTCTACGGAGAAATGTTTGGTGGGAGGCTTAAATTTATCTGAGCCACCTGGTCTGTACGCCTTCCCTGCTGCTTATATATATATGTGTGTGTGTGTGTGTGTGTGTGTGTGTGTGTGTGTTTTATAACGTTATATATTTCACATGAAGACTAGAGTAATATTTTCATCCTTCCTCTTTTTGCACATTGCTGACGACCAAGACAAGTGTGCATTTTATTTTATTTTTTTATAGAGTATATAACCATGTTACATGAGTAAACAGAGTGTCACAATCACTCTCTGCGTCCATTGTCCCAAGATCTTTCAGCATAATCCAAGCAATTCAAATAATAAAAATCCAAATTCAGTCCTGAATGTAAATATCATTATTCACATCAATTGCGCTCAGCAAAGTTAAACAAAACTGTGTGCAAGTTAGCCAAAATGTACTTACTACGGAATTGAGTCATTTTGAGTCACAAATCCTCATACAAACCGAATAAGCAATAGATGTAAATAATTAACACAGATCAGGCCTGAATGTTAAACGCCCAGGGTTAAAAACTCCACCACCAAAAAGGCGAACACTTCATAAATGTATCCTTATTATCGTCAAAGAATGCATTCACAGCTTTGCCGCCCAATTTGGCGAGATACTCAGAGCCAATAAACCCACGTCTTGACTCAATGTGAACCTCCAAGAGTTTACTATATAGTGCCGAGTGGCATATATATATATATATATATATATATATATATATATATATATATATATATATAGATAGATAGATAGATAGATAGGTAGATAGATAGATAGATAGATAGATAGATAGATAGGTAGATAGATAGATAGATAGATAGATAGATAATCCCTTAATCCATGTCTTCTAAATAACTTAAACATGATGCAGAATTTCATCGAAATCCTCTCTGCTTTACTCTCTCTCTCTCTCTCTCTCTCTCTCTCTCTCTCTCTCTCTCTATCTCTCTCTCTCCCCCGACCTCTCCGGTGGCCTAGTGGTTAAAGCGTCCGCCGCCGATGCGGGAGGTCGTGGGTTCTGTCCCCGGCCGAGTCATACCAAGGACTTACAAAAATGGTACTAACAGCTGCCTCGCTTGGCACTCAGCATTAAGAGGTTAGTGTTAGGACTGGTCGGCCTGGTGTCATGGTAATGTTGCTGGGTGAGACATCATGCTACATATCTGTAACATGATGCCCTAATGCTAGGCATCACTATAAACTGCCACATTGCAGACATCGCAGCGATATGACTGAATTTTTTTTTAAAGCTACGTTAAAAATCCAAATCTCTCTCTCTCTCTCTCTCTCTCTCTCTCTCTCTCTGGACCGTGGAGTCTTTTCGACTGTGTCATATGTCGATGTCACAAGACCTATGACTTATGCCATAATGTAATCACTCGAAGCGACGGGAAGGTTAAACTTAGAAATGGAGATATAAACATTTGTATGGTTGTGGTTGGTAGCAATGCTAATTAAATCATCATCTTAGATGAAACTGAAATACATCTAAATGTTTGAATTACCTCTCGCTGGTTCCTCATTACCCTTAGTTTCTATTTCAAACTTGTTTCACTATGCTAGCCAGTAAGTGAAAGCCATATAGTTCAATTTTTCACGTATATTTAACCATGCTGTTTCGTATTGCTCTACTTTCTTCATTTAAACCAACTTTTTTTTGTTTAAATTGTGAGCGTATCTTATATCTGCACACAAATTATTAGCTTACTGGAACATGAAAATTTTGCAAAATCAATATAACTTAATAGTATTTAAAATAACTTGACGGGGCATATATTATTGGAATTTAGCAGCTCAAACTATTAGTGTTAGTAAAAGCAGGCTATATGTCTACCTTGAAATGTGAAATTATTCGTCTAAAATATGCACTGGCCTTACCTGATAGATAGATGGATAGATAGATAATGTTTTGTTGGGTCGTAATCGACTCTTTGTTGTTGAAGATACGATTAGCATGATTACACTAGGTATCTGCCTTGTGCTCTTTGTCTCATTGATTTTCCTTGTCATATTTTACCGTGGTCAATTTCCAGAGCATATTAGCTACAAACTCTTTACTGAATGAAATATAAATATCATATGTATGTGGTTTTATTTGAGCTAGCTGAAGAATACATTTTTATCAAACTCATTTCACAGACGAAGGTGGGTTTTTTTATTTCTTAATCTTAATGCGCCTACCAAGTTAGAAATTTATCCGTGTGGCGATCACCGCCTCTACTCCCCGCCCCATCACCCAATCCACCCTGTTTCAATGGACTTGTCAGTAGCCAGTGACGAATATGAATAATTTGGCTGTTGAAGATTATCGATTACGTTTTCAGCATCAGGAGCCTCACAATTATGATCTATTGCTTCCATTACTTTTACTGTATACAGCTGACCTGTCCATCTTGATCCACTTCCAGTCAGAGGATACATGTATAAGCAAGAGGCATGTAGGTTTCAGCCTAGTCCGATAAATCAACCCCATAAATCTGTGTGGATACTGATGGACGATGTTGTGGGTCTGGTGACACCTGTTCATTAAAATATGTAGTTCTGCTGCATGTAAGTCATTCCGGAACATTCCCGCGTACACTTTAGACACATAACGGTAATTGGTAACAGCCATATCAAGCGCGAAATTCAAAATGGCCACAGGACAGATGATTGTGCTATTCCGGGTGGATTTACAAGTCACCAAACATATGCTCTGCTTAGGAAATATAAATTACATATCACCAAAAGAATCCTTCAGCCGACGGTAGCTGCACAGCCACGAGAAATACTGGTAAGTTATAAAATATACATCGATCTGTGCAGCCAAATTTGGTGCAGATAATTGCAGCTTTCAATGAATGCGTGATATCAGCCCCTCGCCCGAAAATCGATATCATCACGGGTGAAGGGCTGATTTATCGGCCTAGTTTCAGCCCTCCCTCAGGTTAACCGCCGGTGATGTCCCGCCTGCCGAGTGCTGTCGAGTACCTTGAAGTCCTACGTAATCAATGTGTTGTCTGTCTGGATAGAAAGACAACTCAGTCCTCTCAAGTTCTACATACAGCGAAAGTATTCCAGATTTATATTACCAATATTTGTTTTTATTTCTTACACTGGACGAGCTTAATTAGATATCGTTCCTTAATCATAACTAATAATAAATGCATAAAACAGCATTTAAGGTTACAGAGTACAGACGCCGTGGCACACATAATTGCAAAATAAATTATCCATGAAAGAACCTCTAATACTAGTCCATTTAACGGTCTTTCTTAAGTTTGGATCATATTTTTACAAATGAATTATATATCCTAGACTCGGACAGGATCCAAGCACAGGCCGCAGCTTGTAAAGCAGCATTAGTGGCAGGAAGCCTATACGGCAGCTATTTAGTCATACAGCTAATTACATTAATTGATAGTACTCGTTAAAGCTCATAAATTAACCATATCAAATTTAAGATTATTTGTGGGGAGGCAATTAAACTGAGTCGATATACGTTTACGACATGCATAATTTTATCTCAAGAACGAGATCAGTCCATTCATTACGATAGCAATGATAAATCGTGTAAAAGGATTTCGAAATGCAGTTAATAGCTATTTAAGCCATACATATGTAGAAAGAAGATTACCCATGTATATGACGAGGCTGTGCGATCAGCAAATCCTAGGGAGAAAAAAGCTTGTATCTGGTGATGCTGGTAGCGTACATGTACTCTTCTTATTAACATTCTTTATGTGGTCAGTGCCGGTCAAGTGATCACTGCCGTATCTTTCCTATCAATACATATATAACATACATACATACATATGGAGTACCAAATAACATAAAGACAAACAGATGATTTGGACAATTACGTTTTCTTAAATAATGCGTTGTTTTGTCTCTATGTTTTAATGGTTCCGCTACGCGATAGGCATAAAGTGGATGCACAAAGACGTAGATAAGTAATAAGTTGGATATCATCCAGTCAATCATCACTCATTTCCGGTTGTGATAATACAGTCTTTATTTTTTACTTTTGTTCTCGTTTCAGACAGATTGCAAAAATGTTTTCATAAAGAAGGAGTAATTAAACAGTTCTTGTCGTCTTCGAGTTAGACTGAATATAATTCATTAATCATGACCCTTCTTCAGCAACATGTCACATAGACACAAGTCGTTCAAGTTTTATTGTTGTAATATATGCAGGACACTAACCAATCAAGAATTTGTGACAAAAGCAACGGTAATATTTATTTATTTATTTTATCTTTTGTAGTTAAATCGAGTGCCGCATAAAAAATCTTCTAAAAATGCGTCCAACTAAAATGCCTACATCATCGTCTTTTTTTTTTGTTGTTGTTGTTGTTGTTGTTTTTTCGTTTTTAATTTCCGAATTCTCCGGTCTCGAGATTTCCACCAAATGATCGTTCTTCACGGACTACTGTTACCGTTTAGACAGTCGTGAGGCCGCAGATAACTCTCAACTGTTAACAAGCCGATTTTGGCTTGCAAATTTAGGTCACGTGGTACGTACCGTACCAAAGTTTGCGACGCGTACTAAAGTTCAAAAACTGAGTTATCTGGGTTAGGCCATACTCCTGACCGTGGTTTAATATCAGTGCGACACCGGTAAAATTATACCTAGACGTTTAGACTACATTGTGTACAATATTTTGTCTACAAAGTTTTTAGTTCAGAATGGGAAGATTTGCCAAAGTACCTTTCAGGACAATATCAGAAATTATTTACGTAGAGTGATGGAACACATCGCTGCTGATGTGACAAAGTCTCACTGGGCATTGCGTCACAATATACCAATGACGTCACAATGATGAACCTCTGACCTTCCAAACATTGTTTGGTTCTTTTCCCCTGGATTTAGTTTATAGTTCAATCTGCGACGATATTTGTACTGTACGATCCAGTCGATGTGTCAATGTACTGAGGTTTAGATGACTCTGGAATAAAAACATAACTGCATCTAAAAGAGTATGACATGTAAGGAGTATGCTTTAACGCTAACAGAATAATTCGCCAGATGTTAAATTCAGAATGATAAAATTAAAGAAGGCAGAGAAGACCTATTTTTCGTAAGATTTATAATGTATTCTTGGTATTCAGTGCAGAAATTTTGAATTCACACAACGATAAGACACCCCCTTTTCACTGTCGAGGAATGCACACGTACCCCTTGCGAAATATTTCTATTCTGTCACGCACCTGTTTTTATTGTTCATGTGTTTTCCTACATTGCATGGAAAATCTCGCAGTAAGTATTCTCAGTATGTCAGTTAATAACCAATCAAAATTCACATAACATAAGCAGAGTTAACTTGTTACTTTTTTCGTCGTTCTACGGGTGGAGGGGGAACGGTTTAAGGGGGACGGTTGGACGAATGGGATATATGACTATTATTTATTATGCAATCGGGCGGGGGATCTCAGGTACGTTACAATGTAACATTCGTGTATATTATGACGTATGTTTACTTTCTACGGAATAACATCATCGGCCGTGTACTATACAACCTATCGCAAATAATCCTAGAAGTTGTCCGACATAAGTAGTAAATGGGGATACCCTAGCGACAATGGGAATTAGCATTACAGAGACCCCTGGGACACTCTGGCGACAATGGAAAATTAACATGGAGAAAAATCGTGGGACACTCTGGCGACAAGGGAAATTAACATGGGAAATAGATTTTGGGACTGTTGAGCGACAAGGGGAAATTAACATGGGAAATAAATTTTGGGACTGTTGAGCGACAAGGGGAATTGAACATGGGAATAAATCGTGGGACTGTCTAGCGTCAAGGGGAATTTAATATATGGAAATTGAACATGGTGGGTCTGTATAGCGTCAAGGGGAATTGAACATGGTGCGATTGTCTAGGGACAATGATGGTAGAGGGTCAAACACAACAGAGACAGAAACATACATACACTAGTACAAGCGTGAGATTTATATATAAAGCATTACCAAGACCTGAAATCTTGCTGGGGTGTTCAAAAATTTGCATAATTGTAATGATGCTATAAATAGCTATAATCAAGGAAATGCTCAACGACAAAATGGATGTGACTAAAAGTAACGTTAAAATGACGAAATTGTCCCAGAATTTAAAGGAAAATAAACATATCCCCGAAAATTAAGTTACAATGGTTTAGACTAAAATGGATAAAATTAGTAACTACTTACAATATCAACTTCTGTGACGATCGTGGATAAATACCTATGTATCTATAATCAGCTGAAATTCCTATGAAATCCCACTATCTATTTATAGCTCCAACTTGTGGGTTTTTCCTTTGGAAAATCCCACTATCTTTTTATAGCCTCAGCTTGAGTGACGTTCCTGTTTATGAATTCTAGTATATATGTATAGCTACAAAATGTGGAAATCCCCAAATCGATCTTTATAGTCTCAAAATTTCCAGCGTCAGTGACGTCACTGTACTGAAAACTAGGGGATAAATGGCAACAGTGTTGCAAGTGGCTGACCTGAATACGCGCTACTGTAGGTAGGTAGGTAGAGTGTATCTGATAGGGATAAAGTGAGTTTTATAGGGACAAACAGAGACCAATACACACACACACACACACACACAACATACGCGCGCAGACTCACACACACACACACACACACACACACACACACAGAGGGAAGAGGAAGAAACAAACCCCAAATATACTATCCACACTCGGGAGGAAGAAAAAAAAACAACCAAATATACGATATACACAACGTACGCGAACAAACAAACAAACACACACACACACACACACACACACACACACACACAGAGGGAAGAGGAAAAAACAAACCCCAAATATACTATCCACACTCCGGAGGAAGAAAAAAAAACAACCAAATATACGATCTACACAACGTACGCGAACACACACACATACACACACACACACACACACACAGAGGGAAGAGGAAAAAACAAACCCCAAATATACTATCAACACAGAAGGGAGATAATACAAACCCCAAATAAACTATCCACACGAACGTACGCGAACGCATACAAACCCCAAATATACTATCAACACAGAAGGGAGATAATACAAACCCCAAATAACCTATCCACACAAACGTACGCGAACGCATACAAACCCGAAATATACTATCAACACAGAAGGGAGATAATACAAACCCCAAAACAACTATCCACACAAACGTACGCGAACGCATACAAACCCGAAATATACTATCAACACAGAAGGGAGATAATACAAACCCCAAATAAACTATCCACACAAACGTACGCGAACGCATACAAACCCCAAATATACTATCAACACAGAAGGAGATAATACAAACCCCAAATAAACTATCCACACAAACGTACGCGAACGCATACAAACCCAAAACATACTATCCACACAACGTCGCTAACGCATACAAACTCCAAATATGCTATCCACACTCGGGAGGAAGAAAAAAAACCAACCAAATATACGATCTACACAACGTACGCGAACACACACACACACACACACACACACACACACACACACACACACACAGAGGGAAGAGGAAAAAACAAACCCCAAATATACTATCAACACAGGAGGGAGATAATACAAACCCCAAATAAACTATCCACACAAACGTACGCGAACGCATACAAACCCCAAATACACTATCAACGCAGAAGGGAGATAATACAAACCCCAAATAAACTATCCACACAAACGTACGCGAACGCATACAAACCCCAAATACACTATCAACACAGAAGGGAGATAATACAATCCCCAAATAAACTATCCACACAAACGTACGCGAACGCATACAAACCCCAAATATACTATCCACACAGCGTCGCTAACGCATACAAACCGCAAATATACTATCCACACTCGGGAGGAAGAAGAAGAAAAACAACCAAATATGCGATCTACACAACGTACGCGAACACACACACACACACACACACACGCACACCACAGAGGGAAGAAGAAGAAAACCATTATACACTATCCACACGCAGTGAAGAAATAACCCTTTATATATATACTATCAACAGAGAGTGAAGAAAATAACACATTATATTCCATCAACACAGAGTGAAGAAGAAAAAGTTTTTGAAAGCACCTAAGCCCTCACCTGCAATGACCAACTCTGCCAAACACCTACACCCCACCCACCCCCACTCCCAACACTACAAAACCCATTTAACCCGTTATTTTATGGCATCAGTATGTGATTTAGGAAACATCAAGACACAAAATGATGGACGAATAGACTGACTATTGTTTACGGACTTGCATGCCTAAAGAGCGTGCGTGAAGGAAAACATCCTTCCATTTCAATTCTAACTAAAACATGATCCAGAGGGATAGAGAGAGGTGAAAGAGCACAATTTCATAAAGTGTGAGTAAAAACAAAACACGCCATCCTTATTATACACTGTCAAGACCAAGAGACACTTACGTTTTCTTTCTGGTCTATTCTCTTTTAGAAGGTAGTATGAAATTTCACATCAGGGCCAACGCATCGGCTCACATTGTCAATTTTTCCATTTCCATGTTTTTACTGGCACAAGTTCTTCATCATCTTGAATTTCTTCTTCTTCTGAATCCCTCTTCTCTGTTTCGTCTTGTTTTTGTTTCTTCTCTTTTCTCGTAGGGCACTCTGAATTCCAGTGTCCTTTCTCCTGACAACGATATGAGGTATCTTGACTTTTGTCTCTCTTTCTTAGACGAAGCAGGTATTCTGGAGACAAATACCCATTTACCTTTGCAGATATAGCAAACTTCATTAGCACTTACACACTTTCGTATGACTCTCATCAAATCAACGACCAAAAGAGTAAGTTTTGTTGCCACTTTCGCATGTGAATTATGCTTTCGTATGACTTTTAGCAAATATTTGACCAGCAGGTCGATCTGTGCTGACTCTTCCATCTTCTTGATCGTTTGAGAGCGGAATGAATACTCTGACGCTAAGACACTCTCCTTATATACATGGACCTGCTGCGTATGAAACCTAGTCAAATGTAATTTTGCAATAAGATGAAACGATTTCATTGAGGAAGTAAAAAGCAATGATGTACCGTATCGCCTGACACAAAACCTGAAGTTTTAGTTCAAATCCGTGTCAGCGATTTCGAAGACGACATAACTGAGCTTTAATCAATGCTCTCCAATTATGCCACAAAACCACGAGTCCTGATTCACGCCAAAAGAAATTTCGTTCGGTCCATAAAAAATAGTATCACATCTGAGAAACGCAAAAACGAACTTCCAGAAAACTGAGAACGACGGCTTACACCTACAACGTAAATGTGTGAGTTCAAGTAGTGCGTAAAACTTAGTCAAATTAAATTTTTATAGTCAAGACGAAACTATCTCTTTTCGAACAAGAAAGCAGACACCAAGCGACAATGGCGATCCGTGTCACACAACACTTTTCAAAATGTATATTATCAGAGGTTTGTTCTAGCGATCTGCACGGTTAAATTAAATGTTGATGTATTTTGCAATAAGACGGACACAATTTCCATGGGATCGCCCATGGTACGATTGTTCGTGCATTAGTTTAATTTTTAAAAATATTTTTTTATATAAATCGCCTATAGGATAGACCCAGTAAAGCATGGCCATTCTCGTCACTGTCTGAATAGCTACTCAAGTCAATTCGAAGCGAACGCGGTAAGAAAATAAGTATAGCCAATGAAATGGCTTACAACGGGTGATGCATTGTTATGTTCTAGGGCTGTGTGGCATAATAATCCCTATGTTCTTGCGTTGTTACCATTACAGTGCAGACAGACTGAAATGTGAACTTACAAGCCCTCTTTGTGTGTGTGTTGTACCATTTCCTCTTACCACATCAAAATACTGAGCGTCACAGTATTGGTTCGCGTTTTCAAGCTGACCATTTTTTTATATATCACTTAAACATTTCGACATAAACACTCACATCGGTAGAGTCAGAACAGACGTGTTACAGTATTGAGGGGCATGTTATCTTTTCTTTTTCAAACTAATAAATTTGGGGTTTGTATGAAGTAAAGAACTGAAAGTACAGTGAAACTCAAGGATGATGACCCAATCTGTCTGTCTATTGATGCGTGTATTTACTTAAGAAGAAATATGACCTCTAAAACACAAAAAGATACGGCAAGCATGATTAGATTAAACACAACGATGTTTTCCTTCACGCCCGTGTAATTTAGAGTTTCAATCGTCTTTGAAGACAAACTTGGTCTCCTTTTGTAGGGCTTGAAATAATAAAAAAACTGAAACATCTTAAGCACTTTGCTATAGATAATTTCATCAACAGACCAAACAACATAAATACCGTTACAACAATAGAAAGCCTTAAATCTTCTATCAAAAAGAAATGCATGAAAAAAATTAAAGATTAACGATAACTAACCAATGAAACCGAATTTAACAAAGGCAATGACATGTGAAGAAATGCCTCTCACTTTGGAAAGGTAGGCGAATGCACTCTGTCATGCACCGTCAACTTGAAAAAAATTATAAACAGAGAGAAACCTGAATTCAAAATTCAGTTGTTTCTTTTTCTTCAAAATTATTTCGTTTCTTTTTTCTTTTTTTTTTGGAACAAATCTAAGCACTAATATAGAGTGGAAAAGGGAAAATGCACATACAAGCTTTGATATTTCTGAAAAAAGGAGGGGATATTCCTAACGTTCATAACCACCTATATATGCTTGGACTTGTCTGTGACTTATCCACAAAACAAGATATACATATTTCTGGTCAAGCTGCAAGTGTGTGCGTGTTTTTGAAAATGGTAAAAATTGGATATACAATTTTCTCGTGACACTTATAAAGTGAAGAGTCTGTGCAAGTGTCAAAAGCCAAAGTCATATAAGTTTTGTATTTTGTACGGCTTGTAAAGATTTCTACTTTAGAAAATGTGAAGTATCACAAGTTATTATCACAAACAGAAGTGGAACATAGGGGCTTGCAAGAAAGAAAATAACCCAGACAGTTGGTGTCATCAAGAGTGCTAGAGACGGTACCCGAACTTGCTTGCCTGCTTACTTGAATTAAAGTGATTTTCGCTCTAATGGAGCATGTATCACTGGCTTAATAACGCACCGCGTGATTTTTAATTACTCCCGGGGAAGGAAAGAGAGCCTCATCCCCCAGGCTTTTATGTACTCACAGACTATTTTTAAATTTAGCCACTCAGGTGTAGGACTAACTAGTCCTTAACAACCTGACTGAAAGACTTTAAACATGAGTGGGAATTGTCTCACCACACACTCATTTTTCTGTCCGAGCGTGGTAAGGGAGGAAAAAGGTGCTCAGCAAGACAGCCATGGATGTTAAGTACTCACCAAAACGCTAGCCCGTACTTATTTCAAATCAAGTCCCGTTTTTGCTAATGGACAATAAAAGGTACCAATAATGTGTTAACCACCTGTGCAATTAGTTCAAATCTAACGAGTCTGTTAAATTTCCTACTTCCTAACATATCTGTCTAATATTAGTACTTAGTGTACATAAAAATAGCCATACTGATCTTATTTTAAATTATTATGTCTAAGCGACATATACCAGTTTGGTCACTGTTAGGTTTAAAAAGTTAAGTTTGTTGTGGTGTTCCAATGGGTCAAGTTTGTTTCGAGAATAGTTTAGTCAAGGAGGGATACCAAGCCAAATATGGTTCCCTATTTAATAAAAAGCAATCTTTTGGAGCCCTAAAAAAAAGTCTGTTTTTTCTGTTAGAAGGTAACACGTCTCTCTTTTGCTTTCACGTTCTTTCCCGCACTCCTAGTCTCATGATTCTTGATATCAGGAAATGCGTAGCCATGATGGGCGGTAATGTAAGCAGCGGTTTCTACCAGTTGACTGAGGGGTATCCAGTGTAGGCTTGTCTGTAGAATTGGGGAAGAACTCTGACCCCTAATCCCCATTGAGAAGGTTTTTGGTTTAAAGGTGTCTAGAGATTTGTAGGCAACGTATTGTATGGCTGTAATAAACTGCCCTGCTATTTTGACGTCATACAATGCTTGATCTAGCCCCATTTCGGTGTACTTCTCAACGAGGGTCAGCGTCCCCCTCCTCCTCAACCGCCTCAATTTCCTCTTCTGGTTCTGATACTAATTCTTCAGTTGAGGTAGATAGTTTCAAATCCGCTGCTATGGTGTCTGTCGCTGTTATTGTTGTTGTGGTTGTTCTTTCAGCTGAGATTGCCTGTAGTATCGGAGTGAGAAAAGAACGTAGTGCCTCCGATAATTACATTTGAGTTTGCCATACCGTTTGTGTAACATAATTGGACCTTTGTTTTGCCACCACTCTTTCCGGGACGGGTTGTTTGTTAGGTATAGTCGGCTGTTGACTAGCTGTTATTTGTGTTCTCGAGGTGGGTGGAGTGCTAACTGGCTAGGTCTGCATTTCTTGCTCCCGCTGCTGTTGCGTATATTTCTTCCCTCCACACCGAGTTCTGGACCTAATTCTTTAAATTTCGTTGTACCCGAACTTACATTATCCATATTATCAGCAACAAAAGAAAACAAAACGCACAGACCTAAAAGAAACACTCATTCACTTTTTACAGAACATTACTATTTTTAAAATTTTGATAAGCGACGGAAACGAACAACTTAGAGTCACACTTTCTAACCAAGATAAAGAAATCATGTGCTGATAGACTCACTTCTGTATTTTTTCTTCTAACTGACTAGCGTATCATAGGCAATGGAATGTGATTTCTTTTCGAGAGTATGGGGTAGCCCTGAAATTTTTTTTGGGAAGTTGAAGCTATGGCGATCGCATAGGTTATAAGATGACGGCCTCCTCTGACGACAGGCTTTCTCACAGGATAAGGTCTGCTTCTTTGGAAAGAGAAGAAGAACTCTTTGGTGTCGATAAAACTGTTAACAAAGCCTCTGCCAGGTTCATGCTGCTGCTGCTGCTGTTGCTGCTCTCTCTCTGCTGTTTATGAAGTCTGTACTTCTCCGTCCATTCTTCTTTCTCCTTCTTGAATTCCTCCTTGAAGAGCTCTTCTTTCAGGTCTTCAGTGACTTTCAACATTATGATATTGTCTATCTCTTCAGGTCTCGGTATCAGACTTGTCATGACCCTATGCAAATTCACATAGGCTTCGTTCAACTTGGCTTATCTTGAGCACATCTTCGTAGGAAGATGAGTCGACAATGGATGGACAGACTGGAGACACAACACAACACAACAATTTTGAATTCAAAATTGTTGTGTTGTGTTGTGTCCCCAGTATCAGAACCAGAAGAGGAAATTGAGGCGGTTGAGGAGGAGGGAGACGCTGACCCTCGTTGAGAAGTACACCGAAATGGGGCTAGATCAAGTATTGTATGACGTCAACATAGCAGGGCAGTTTATTACAGCCATACAATACGTTGCCTACAAATCTCTAGACACCTTTAAACCAAAAACCTTCTCAATGGGGATTAGGGGTCAGAGTTCTTCCCCAATTCTACAGACAAGCCTACACTGGATACCCCTCAGTCAACTGGTAGAAACCGCTGCTTACATTACCGCCCATCATGGCTACGCATTTCCTGATATCAAGAATCATGAGACTAGGAGTGCGGGAAAGAACGTGAAAGCAAAAGAGAGACGTGTTACCTTCTAACAGAAAAAACAGACTTTTTTTTAGGGCTCCAAAAGATTGCTTTTTATTAAATAGGGAACCATATTTGGCTTGGTATCCCTCCTTGACTAAACTATTCTCGAAACAAACTTGACCCATTGGAACACCACAACAAACTTAACTTTTTAAACCTAACAGTGACCAAACTGGTATATGTCGCTTAGACATAATAATTTAAAATAAGATCAGTATGGCTATTTTTATGTACACTAAGTACTAATATTAGACAGATATGTTAGGAAGTAGGAAATTTAACAGACTCGTTAGATTTGAACTAATTGCACAGGTGGTTAACACATTATTGGTACCTTTTATTGTCCATTAGCAAAAACGGGACTTGATTTGAAATAAGTACGGGCTAGCGTTTTGGTGAGTACTTAACATCCATGGCTGTCTTGCTGAGCACCTTTTTCCTCCCTTACCACGCTCGGACAGAAAAATGAGTGTGTGGTGAGACAATTCCCACTCATGTTTAAAGTCTTTCAGTCAGGTTGTTAAGGACTAGTTAGTCCTACACCTGAGTGGCTAAATTTAAAAATAGTCTGTGAGTACATAAAAGCCTGGGGGATGAGGCTCTCTTTCTTTCCCCGGGAGTAATTAAAAATCACGCGGTGCGTTATTAAACCAGTGATACATGCTCCATTAGAGCGAAAATCACTTTAATTCAAGTAAGCAGGCAAGCAAGTTCGGGTACCGTCTCTAGCACTCTTGATGACACCAACTGTCTGGGTTATTTTCTTTCTTGCAAGCCCCTATGTTCCACTTCTGTTTGTGATAATAACTTGTGATACTTCACATTTTCTAAAGTAGAAATCTTTACAAGCCGTACAAAATACAAAACTTATATGACTTTGGCTTTTGACACTTGCACAGACTCTTCACTTTATAAGTGTCACGAGAAAATTGTATATCCAATTTTTACCATTTTCAAAAACACGCACACACTTGCAGCTTGACCAGAAATATGTATATCTTGTTTTGTGGATAAGTCACAGACAAGTCCAAGCATATATAGGTGGTTATGAACGTTAGGAATATCCCCTCCTTTTTTCAGAAATATCAAAGCTTGTATGTGCATTTTCCCTTTTCCACTCTATATTAGTGCTTAGATTTGTTCCAAAAAAAAAAGAAAAAAGAAACGAAATAATTTTGAAGAAAAAGAAACAACTGAATTTTGAATTCAGGTTTCTCTCTGTTTATAATTTTTTTCAAGTTGACGGTGCATGACAGAGTACATTCGCCTACCTTTCCAAAGTGAGAGGCATTTCTTCACATGTCATTGCCTTTGTTAAATTCGGTTTCATTGGTTAGTTATCGTTAATCTTTAATTTTTTTCATGCATTTCTTTTTGATAGAAGATTTAAGGCTTTCTATTGTTGTAACGGTATTTATGTTGTTTGGTCTGTTGATGAAATTATCTATAGCAAAGTGCTTAAGATGTTTCAGTTTTTTTATTATTTCAAGCCCTACAAAAGGAGACCAAGTTTGTCTTCAAAGACGATTGAAACTCTAAATTACACGGGCGTGAAGGAAAACATCGTTGTGTTTAATCTAATCATGCTTGCCGTATCTTTTTGTGTTTTAGAGGTCATATTTCTTCTTAAGTAAATACACGCATCAATAGACAGACAGATTGGGTCATCATCCTTGAGTTTCACTGTACTTTCGGTTCTTTACTTCATACAAACCCCAAATTTATTAGTTTGAAAAAGAAAAGATAACATGCCCCTCAATACTGTAACACGTCTGTTCTGACTCTACCGATGTGAGTGTTTATGTCGAAATGTTTAAGTGATATATAAAAAAATGGTCAGCTTGAAAACGCGAACCAATACTGTGACGCTCAGTATTTTGATGTGGTAAGAGGAAATGGTACAACACACACACAAAGAGGGCTTGTAAGTTCACATTTCAGTCTGTCTGCACTGTAATGGTAACAACGCAAGAACATAGGGATTATTATGCCACACAGCCCTAGAACATAACAATGCATCACCCGGTGTAAGCTATTTCCTTGGCTATACTTATTTTCTTACCGCGTTCGCTTCGAATTGACTTGAGTAGCTATTCAGACAGTGACGAGAATGGCCATGCTTTACTGGGTCTATCCTATAGGCGATTTATATAAAAAAATATTTTTAAAAATTAAACTAATGCACGAACAATCGTACCATGGGCGATCCCATGGAAATTGTGTCCGTCTTATTGCAAAATACATCAACATTTAATTTAACCGTGCAGATCGCTAGAACAAACCTCTGATAATATACATTTTGAAAAGTGTTGTGTGACACGGATCGCCATTGTCGCTTGGTGTCTGCTTTCTTGTTCGAAAAGAGATAGTTTCGTCTTGACTATAAAAATTTAATTTGACTAAGTTTTACGCACTACTTGAACTCACACATTTACGTTGTAGGTGTAAGCCGTCGTTCTCAGTTTTCTGGAAGTTCGTTTTTGCGTTTCTCAGATGTGATACTATTTTTTATGGACCGAACGAAATTTCTTTTGGCGTGAATCAGGACTCGTGGTTTTGTGGCATAATTGGAGAGCATTGATTAAAGCTCAGTTATGTCGTCTTCGAAATCGCTGACACGGATTTGAACTAAAACTTCAGGTTTTGTGTCAGGCGATACGGTACATCATTGCTTTTTACTTCCTCAATGAAATCGTTTCATCTTATTGCAAAATTACATTTGACTAGGTTTCATACGCAGCAGGTCCATGTATATAAGGAGAGTGTCTTAGCGTCAGAGTATTCATTCCGCTCTCAAACGATCAAGAAGATGGAAGAGTCAGCACAGATCGACCTGCTGGTCAAATATTTGCTAAAAGTCATACGAAAGCATAATTCACATGCGAAAGTGGCAACAAAACTTACTCTTTTGGTCGTTGATTTGATGAGAGTCATACGAAAGTGTGTAAGTGCTAATGAAGTTTGCTATATATGCAAAGGTAAATGGGTATTTGTCTCCAGAATACCTGCTTCGTCTAAGAAAGAGAGACAAAAGTCAAGATACCTAATATCGTTGTCAGGAGAAAGGACACTGGAATTCAGAGTGCCCTACGAGAAAAGAGAAGAAACAAAAACAAGACGAAACAGAGAAGAGGGATTCAGAAGAAGAAGAAATTCAAGATGATGAAGAACTTGTGCCAGTAAAAACATGGAAATGGAAAAACTGACAATGTGAGCCGATGCGTTGGCCCTGATGTGAAATTTCATACTACCTTCTAAAAGAGAATAGACCAGAAAGAAAACGTGTCTCTTGGTCTTGACACTGTATAATAAGGATGGCGTGTTTTGTTTTTACTCACACTTTATGAAATTGTGCTCTTTCACCTCTCTCTATCCCTCTGGATCATGTTTTAGTTAGAATTGAAATGGAAGGATGTTTTCCTTCACGCACGCTCTTTAGGCATGCAAGTCCGTAAACAATAGTCAATCTATTCGTCCATCATTTTGTGTCTTGATGTTTCCAAAATCACACTCTGATGCCATAAAATAACGGGTTAAATGGGTTTTGTAGTGTTAGGAGTGGGGGTGGGTGGGTGTAGGTGTTTGGCAGAGTTGGTCATTGCAGGTGAGGGCTTAGGTGCTTTCAAAAAACTTTTTCTTCTTCACTCTGTGTTGATGGAATATAATGTGTTATTTTCTTCACTCTCTGTTGATAGTATATATATAAAGGGTTATTTCTTCACTGCGTGTGGATAGTGTATAATGGTTTTCTTCTTCTTCCCTCTGTGGTGTGCGTGTGTGTGTGTGTGTGTGTGTGTGTGTGTGTTCGCGTACGTTGTGTAGATCGCATATTTGGTTGTTTTTCTTCTTCTTCCTCCCGAGTGTGGATAGTATATTTGCGGTTTGTATGCGTTAGCGACGTTGTGTGGATAGTATATTTGGGGTTTGTATGCGTTCGCGTACGTTTGTGTGGATAGTTTATTTGGGGATTGTATTATCTCCTTTCTGTGTTGATAGTGTATTTGGGGTTTGTATGCGTTCGCGTACGTTTGTGTGGATAGTTTATTTGGGGTTTGTATTATCTCCCTTCTGTGTTGATAGTGTATTTGGGGTTTGTATGCGTTCGCGTCCGTTTGTGTGGATAGTTTATTTGGGGTTTGTATTATCTCCCTTCTGTGTTGATAGTATATTTGGGGTTTGTTTTTTCCTCTTCCCTCTGTGTGTGTATGTGTGTGTGTGTGTGTGTGTGTGTGTTCGCCTACGTTGTGTAGATCGTATATTTGGTTGTTTTTTGTTCTTCCTCCCGAGTGTGGATAGTATATTTGCGGTTTGTATGCGTTAGCGACGTTGTGTGGATAGTGTATTTGGGGTTTGTATGCGTTCGCGTACGTTTGTGTGGATAGTTTATTTGGGGATTGTATTATCTCCCTTCTGTGTTGATAGTGTATTTGGGGTTTGTATGCGTTCGCGTACGTTTGTGTGGATAGTTTATTTGGGGTTTGTATTATCTCCCTTCTGTGTTGATAGTATATTTGGGGTTTGTTTTTTCCTCTTCCCTCTGTGTGTGTGTGTGTGTGTGTGTGTGTGTGTGTGTGTGTGTGTGTGTTCGCGTACGTTGTGTAGATCGTATGTTTGGTTGCTTTTTCTTCTTCCTCCCGAGTGTGGATAGCATATTTGGAGTTTGTATGCGTTAGCGACGTTGTGTGGATAGTATATTTTGGGTTTGTATGCGTTCGCGTACGTTTGTGTGGATAGTTTATTTGGGGTTTGTATTATCTCCTTCTGTGTTGATAGTATATTTGGGGTTTGTATGCGTTCGCGTACGTTTGTGTGGATAGTTTATTTGGGGTTTGTATTATCTCCCTTCTGTGTTGATATTATATTTCGGGTTTGTATGCGTTCGCGTACGTTTGTGTGGATAGTTTATTTGGGGTTTGTATTATTTCCCTTCTGTGTTGATAGTATATTTGGGGTTTGTATGCGTTCGCGTACGTTTGTGTGGATAGTTTATTTGGGGTTTATATTATCTCCCTTCTGTGTTGATAGTATATTTGGGGTTTGTTTTTTCCTCTTCCCTGTGTGTGTGTGTGTGTGTGTGTGTGTGTATGTGTGTGTGTTCGCGTATGTTGTGTAGATCGTATATTTGGTTGTTTTTTTTTTCTTCCTCCCGAGTGTGGATATTATATTTGGGGTTTGTTTTTTCCTCTTCCCTCTGTGTGTGTGTGTGTGTGTGTGTGTGAGTCTGCGCACGTATGTTCTGTGTGTGTGTGTGTGTGTGTGTGTGTGTGTGTTCGCGTACGTTGTGTAGATCGTATATTTGGTTGTTTTTTTTCTTCCTCCCGAGTGTGGATAGTATATATGGGGTTTGTTTTTTCCTCTTCCCTGTGTGTGTGTGTGTGTGTGTGTGTGTGTGTGTGTGTGAGTCTGCGCGCGTATGTTGTGTGTGTGTGTGTGTGTGTGTGTGTGTGCATTGGTCTCTGTTTGTCCCTATAAAACTCACTTGATCCCTATCAGATACACTCTACCTACCTACCTACAGTAGCGCGTATTCAGGTCAGCCACTTGCAACACTGTTGCCATTTATCCCCTAGTGTTCAGTACAGTGACGTCACTGACGCTGGAAATTTTGAGACTATAAAGATCGACTTGGGGATTTCCACATTTTGTAGCTATACATATATACTAGAATTCATAAACAGGAACGTCACTCAAGCTGAGGCTATAAAAAGATAGTGGGATTTTCCAAAGGAAAAACCCACAAGTTGGAGCTATAAATAGATAGTGGGATTTCATAG
The DNA here is from genome assembly GCA_028554795.2 of Sinohyriopsis cumingii. Lineage (NCBI taxonomy): Eukaryota > Metazoa > Mollusca > Bivalvia > Unionida > Unionidae > Sinohyriopsis > Sinohyriopsis cumingii. The sequence continues at coordinate 59,651,544 of CM068831.1, forward strand.
GAATTTCAGCTGATTATAGATACATAGGTATTTATCCACGATCGTCACAGAAGTTGATATTGTAAGTAGTTACTAATTTTATCCATTTTAGTCTAAACCATTGTAACTTAATTTTCGGGGATATGTTTATTTTCCTTTAAATTCTGGGACAATTTCGTCATTTTAACGTTACTTTTAGTCACATCCATTTTGTCGTTGAGCATTTCCTTGATTATAGCTATTTATAGCATCATTACAATTATGCAAATTTTTGAACACCCCAGCAAGATTTCAGGTCTTGGTAATGCTTTATATATAAATCTCACGCTTGTACTAGTGTATGTACGTTTCTGTCTCTGTTGTGTTTGACCCTCTACCATCATTGTCCCTAGACAATCCCACCATGTTCAATTCCCCTTGACGCTATACAGACCCACCATGTTCAATTTCCATATATTAAATTCCCCTTGACGCTAGACAGTCCCACGATTTATTCCCATGTTCAATTCCCCTTGTCGCTCAACAGTCCCAAAATATATTTCCCATGTTAATTTCCCCTTGTCGCTCAACAGTCCCAAAATCTATTTCCCATGTTAATTTCCCTTGTCGCCAGAGTGTCCCACGATTTTTCTCCATGTTAATTTTCCATTGTCGCCAGAGTGTCCCAGGGGTCTCTGTAATGCTAATTCCCATTGTCGCTAGGGTATCCCCATTTACTACTGACATATTATATAAAGTCTCGACAGTCTGCACCAAGTCTCGTGAGAGAAAAAATCACAGTAAATATAATCTTAATTAAGTGCAATGGAGCTTTGATGTAGGAGTGGGTTTTTCTGAATTTCTCTTGAAAGTACATTACTTCCAAATTTGCGGCATTGTGTTAGTGGTATGCTTCTGCCAAGGAGAGACACCCGAATGGAGAGAGAGAGAGAGAGAGAGAGAGAGAGAGGAAGGGACGTGGATGAAGGAAAGTGAGAGAAAAAAAGGCGAAGGGATTTAGACCATAAGGTATATTACGGCTCTTGGTCTTAAACTATGCAACAGGTAGAAAGTGAAAACAATAATTTGAATAAAATTCAATAAACGATTTATTTCCCTAGGATACAAAGTTAAAATTCAAAAGACACTAATAGTTATGTGAATTAAAGCCTAAAAAATTCTACATGTTTATCACCAGTCTTAAAGTACAGAATGTTCCGAATGAATGTCAAGTGTCTTGAATGTTCTGATGTACCAAGAGTTTGGAATGTCCCGATACACCAAAGTGATGTAATCAAGAATGTCTTTGAATGAGTTCTCAATAATCTCAAAGTGTTGATTTAGTCCCAAAAGTCAATGAACCCTTTGTAAAAAAAAAAAATTCCTCTCAACTTATATCTGAGCACAACTATAAGTGATTACACAGACTGGTCCTAAACAAGAATGGATAATTGTTTACCAAATCCTTTATATGCATATTTCATTTGATCTATGTCGCAATGGAGTGTTATGGTAAATTCAGTAATCAAAATGGAAAATGACACCATACTTTTAACAAGTTTACCTCGAGAACCTTCTAAGCGCTTAAACAAAGTTATCCCTTGAACTCAAACGTTAGTAACTATCTTGTTTACTTCTTATAATCATGGCAAAAATCAGGAAGGCATTAATTTCACAACTCTCAGTCAGGGACAGAAAGTAGGCATACATTATAGAAATACATACCAGGAAGGTACATTAATTACTAAGTAAAATGACTGAAGAGTCAAGACTGAGATCTTAAGAGATATACTGATCCAGTAAATAAGCTCGTCACTGTTTAGACAATATACAATCCTGGTTCATTTGTTTGATTTGGCGTTTTACGTCAAAACACCACAAGCACGTATTTTATACAGAGGCGTCTGGAGTAAAGTACTTTACCCAAAGACGCATTATGGTATCAAACTCGGGCTGATCTGATTGTAGGATTCATACATGCCTCCTATCTACAATAGTATCCTCTTAAAGCATTTACGAAGGACTATTCTACATCGCAGAGGACGCAACGGTTTATCACCTAAACACCCCAGTCAATGGCATAGAATGTTAGTATTGTTTTAAAGTCCTCAAAGATCCGACGAATTTCACTCTATGATCATCAAGTCATAGAAATTAAAAAATGTAATGAGGTTGGTATTGGGCATACATTTTCCACAAAGATACATTCCTTTTTTCTTTTAGTAATTTTTTGTCATGACTTATCGTAGGTTGTTAACAAAAAGATAAAGCCTAACTGGAGCGTTGCAACCGGCAGCGAGCATTTCCCGAAGGGTCTGCTCAAATGTCTGGTCGGTTTTCTGGTACTGGTGGTTCCCAAAGACTTAAATATAATTAAGCGAGACAGTTCAGCTTGGCTTTCTGGTATTGGTGGTTCCAAAAGGCCTAGCACAATGAATCCAGGCTTGGTTGACTTTGGACAGACGTTGAGAGATAGTGTGAAACAATGTGTGCCCTGGTGTTGTTTATGTTAAATTTGCTTCGTTTGTTTTTTTTTACATAATTATTTTGTTCTATTTCAATATATGCTAAGAATAATTTCATTTTGGACTAAATCTTATTCAAGATCAATTTCATTTTCTCCCTGACCTGAATCCTTGATTTTCTTTTTTTTAAATTCTGTAAATATTTATTACATAGCAAATTTTTCGCTATGGGTATGATTTAACTATTAGAATTTTCATCTTTGCCCGAGTCAAGGATATTGTGTTTAATATGTTCTTTATTACAATTTAGTAATAAACGTTCTAATTATTGCTAAGATTTTATCTTGTAAACATTTGGAATCTTCCAAAATGTAATTTTCCATTAGCTAATAGTTTTTGTTTGAAAATGTCATTATTACCCAAGGTCCATTAGAGGACCATATTATTTTGTTTTTTTCTAGAAATTATTTATTTGTGCTATAAGATGTTGGGACAGAGTCATTGTTGTGGCGATTATTTCATTTGGGCTGGAATTTTTTTATCCAAACTATGTATTCACTGGAAGTATAAAAAGTTCAACATCTAAAAATTATTCTTGTAAAGAGACATTAACTTAAAATTATAGTGAAATTCAAATAAGGATTTATTCGTGGATTCTATTCAACAAAAGACTGCTGGCACATCCCCACAACAAGGGCTACCACAGGCACACCAACACTTCCATCATTGGGTTTATTTTGGCTTTCCATCAAAGTTTATTCAGAATATTAATCTTAGAACTTGTGTCAGAAATTCATGGATGATTTGGGGTTTAGTTCGCAAGACCGTAAGTTCTAGTCACATTTTTCACTTGTAGTGAAATAAATCATTTATTGAATTTTACAAAGCTTGCTGTTTCGTACTTTTTCAGTTACTTATTGTAAGATCATAGAGTCTTAATACTGGATATAATCGACTTTTACTGATATTGATAAAGAAACATTCTTTACAACTATGTCTCCATTAACATAATGTAAAGACTAGTGAAAATGTGTCTTTTTATAGCCATACTTATACCTGCATACCCGTAGGAAATACAATGTCATAAACAAAAGAGAGACATGCGCTTCATGAAAGTTTCGAGTTTCAAGACAAGACAAATGGTTGAATATATCATAGTCCTATACATTATGTTTTTCAATTGAAGAAAACTTGCATTCTGTTAGTAGTCAGAACTTGCAAAATCAATGCAAAATAAATGAAATTAATGACTGTAAATTAGGGATAAAATTTTAGAATGTAAATTACACAATGAACAAATTTATTCTAAGTCATCGAACACAGTTACGGCTAATATTTAACTTTTCCTTGTACATGCCTCGTTCAACTTTTAGAGTTTATGCAATATAATTTTAACAAGCAAGGATATAATTTATCAAACAGAAATATATCAAAAACGACATAATAACAAAACAAGAATATAATAATAAACAAGAATATAATGGATCAAACAAGGATATAATACAACAACCAAGGGTATAATAGCAAAACAAGGATATTATGTAACAATGATGTAATGCAACAAACAAGGATTTAGTTTAACAAACAAGAATATAATGTACCAAACAAGGATATAACGTGACAAACAAGGATCTAATGTGACAAGAATATAATGTGACAAACAAGGATATAATAACAAACAAGGATATAATGTAACAATGATATATTGTAACAAATAAGGATATAATGTAACAAACACTGATGTCATTGCAAAAAATAATAATATGATTTAACAAACAATGATATGATATAACAAACAAGTATATCAAGATACTTATAGTCTCTTTTCCTTTTGTTCTTCGAGAAGTATGTAAATAATAACTAGAAATAGTAAAATACATAGGCCTGTTTTGGGATTAACGAATTTTCTTTTCATGAGAACATTGATAGCATAATAACAGCCTATGTTTCAGACTGGAATAATGCATGAAAAGCAGTGTGTTATAAAAACAAGCGTTGTATAAACCTTAGACAAAAACTCGAACATTTTTTATAGGCAAGGAAACATCGCACTTTTGCGTTATTTATCATTGTGTTGATATTAAGCGTCACGCGCGGCTATCTTTAAATAGCTCGGATTTCACATTGATCTCGATTCACGTTGTTTGTCACAATTATTAAAATTTAAATATTCTGAATCCATTTCAGGTCTATGAGAATTCACACTTTATATTAATATGTCATTGATATTAGCAGATCAAATTAGCTTTCTTTATTTCTCAGATCCAAATTATATAAAGAGTTTATAGTGATGTTTTCAAAATTTCTTGTCTTAGTTCGTATTTAACGTAAAGATGTATTTACAAATCTCTTCCGTGCCTACTTGCAACAGAAATAGCTGTAGATGTATAAATAATGGTTTAATTATATGCAGTCAGTAAATTTTCCCGAACGTGATGACAGTTGTACCAGTAAAAGAAGAATAATTAATTAAACGTGTATATGTATAAAGCACCTGTACGTTATTAGTTTGTACAGAGCCTGCGTGTCGAACAATTATAATACTTGATCACTTTATTAATATAAGAATTATAAAAATAAAACTTCATTGTTAACGACACGAAACAATAATCGCAGCGGGGCAACAAGTACGAAATGAAATGATCAAGCGAACCGTGCTACTCGCGAAATATAAAATGCGTGTTTTGTTGCTAATAAAACTAATGGAATCGCCGCAGTAACCACGGTTGGCCGGGTTGCCTAGAATGGCAACTACAGCAACTATCATAGAAACGCCAACTGGAATTCTTTTCTGGAATATATCTCGACATCAACGGTGTCGGTGCCGTTAAATAATTTCGATCCGATTACATTCACAAATACCTATCTATTTTGAACTTTTCACGGCAGCACAAAGTAGTCTCATTTCGATTAATAAATTCTATTTGATGAATATCGAGAATAAAAAAACTATCATGACCGAGCTCAAGATTGTGTTGTTGGACATTGCAAACTACCTTCTACTGCGCGCACAGATACGAAACAGATGCATTAGAGACCTAAAACAGGTAGTGGATTTACGAGCAGTAAAATTCGAATAACTGTTTACCAGTATGTATTGATCAGCTTTCCATTGCATTGGCCTGACCGTAGCACATATCACAGTAGCGGGCATCCACTAGGGTGGGGTGGCTTACCACTTTTTTGTATACATTTAGTCAAATTATACATTCGTGTGTAATTCGAGGGTAAAATCATGGGGTGTTGAAGGATCTAATCTATCAGCTTCCAAAATATTAAAAACCCATTGAAACATTATTGTAAATCAAAATAACAATAAAGGAGCTTTACATTTCTCAATTAAAGATCAAAACTGAGCGATTCCATTGGTCTAAAGTTAAGACTAACATTAAAAAGATCTATAATGTGTAAGAAGCTAGAATTATTACTTTGATAAGCACCTGAAATAGGATCCAGTGGCAGCAAACTGTTGCCTTTAAGTATTGTATATGAAATACAGATAACGGCCTATTTTGCCATCTTGTGCATGAACATGAACTTGAAGGTAGAATGGGGACTATGATGAACGAACTATCTATAAGTTCAATGGGAACTGTTTACTCGTGATTCCATGTAACCTTGATATATACGAATTGTTACGGAGTGACCTAGATATAAGAATGTATATAATTACCTCGAGATAAGAATTATGGGGTTCTCGTGCTTTTAACTAGACATCGATAAATCTACTGCTAAGAAAAGTATATAATACGATTACAGAATTAAAGATATGATTCTTGAAAGTTAGGACATATTTTAAATATTTGATAAGCAACTGGCACGAGGTAAGTTCGTGGTATGAAATATCGGAACACGATCGTCTCGAATATTTGTCCGTAAGCACTAACCATTAAGCTGTCTTCAAGCCCTTGTCAATGACATATCTGTGAAATGCTCACACTTTCAAAGAGCTGTCTTCCAGCTTTTATCAGTATATACTCACGTGTAAGTCAGATCCAATTACCAACAATATTGACTCTGATTTGTAGTCTCATATTGGGCCGGCAGATCATGGTTTTTGTTGTTCTTCTACAGGTTATTTCTAACGAACTAAGACGGAAAATTTGGGTCTATGTGGTTTGCAGCTTTATTACATAGCCACTAAATCTTTCATTACTGATCTGGAGTGTGATACAAATGTTCAGACTGTGATTCCGTATCGCATACACAGTTTGTAACTACTTTTAAAACTTTACATATTTAATAATAGTAAACTTAAAATTTATCCGGAGGGATTTACTGCTATATATTTTAAACTATTCAAAAGTGCCAACACACGTGTATAATTTTAAGAAATGAAGTAATATTTGGTGAAGATGGATGCTTTTGCTACCTGAGATAATGAGACAGTACCGTAAATAGCCAAAAGCCGTTTATGTGTATTTAAGGCTACCTAGGAGGAGAAACTAGAGTTAGTTGAAAAGGACTACACTAGTTTGGACAGAATGTTTGACAATGAGCTTTCAAATGAAGCTGGTGTGCAAAGGGACATCAAACAAGAAAGAGAGAGACAGATAGACAGAAAGCGAGCAAGTACATTGCCGCAGAAATCTTGTATAGAGTTTTTTTAAAATCCAGACAACGTAAGAAAGACTCAGAGAATGATGTCAAGATTCAGGGCATGGTTAGAAATGCCCCACGTTTAGACAAAACTTTTCCCTATATTTAATTCCCAAGAGACATTCCACAATGTAAATCATCTAAAGTGCCAAACTTAGCTAACATCCATTTCGGCTTCAGAGTTTCAAAAACATGTTCAGCGGAAATTATATTAAGTGGATGGATTTTCAATTTGTATATTAAAATTACCGAGGCATCAGGTTTTGTTTTTTAAATTTGAGGATAAAACTGACAAGCAGTTGCGAAATAAAAAAGACGTACCACAGAAAGCAGCAGCTGTTTTGATTGTGAAAACAGTTACAATAATTGTATCCTGATATAATGTTGTTTGTCTGTTTTGATTGTGAAAACAGTTATAATTATTGCATCTTGTTATAATGTTATCTGTGAACAAATTTACAATAATTGTTTCTTGTTATAATGTTGTTTGTGAACAAATTTGCAATAATTGCGTCTTGTTATAATGTTGTTTGTGAACACATTTACAATAATTGCGTCTTGTTATAATAATGTTGTTTATGAACAAAATTTACAATAATTGCGTCTTGTTATAATGCTGTTTGTGAGCAGATTTACAATAATTGCGTCTTGTTATAACATTCTTTGTGAACAAATTGACAATAATTGCATCTATTTATAATGTTGTTTGTGACCAAATTTATAATAATTGCATCTTGTTACAATGTTGTTGAGACCTTTATATCACCGAGGAGCATGAACGGGTCTGAATGTTTACATTTTCAATTCTTGCGAATGTTCAGCTAGAAAAGAAAGAGAAGAAAACTGAACAAACTCGCAATGTTTTTTTGGAAATTTCTTGGTAAAATATATCCCAATAAATATAAAAAATCTAGTCCGCGTTGTAGAAACAAAAATCGAATTTTTTATTTCTTAGCAAACATATGCAAAAATTATGTCTTTAAGTTCAATGACTCAATAAATTATTATATTAAATGAAAACATAAATATAGAGAGTTTGAATGTGCTGTAAACGAATGAGCTTCCGGTATGAAATTGATTGCTTTAATTACTGTTAGTCTGTTACACTGGCCCTAAAATTTATTTGGACGTAGAGTGTCGATTCAAAAAGTAGAGTGTAAGAAAAGGGGTCAATTACTGGCCCCAAACCGATGTCAGATTTGAGAAGAAAAGCAAAACAATAATCAACTTGTCTGTAATTGCAGATTAAATCCATTCATAGGCCCCATACAACATTTTTTAAAATTGAAAGATGAAAAGTGAATCCATATCTGCAATGTGGACAGACCGTGATAAAGCTGCACTATATATATATAATATATATATATATATATATATATATATATATATATATATATATATATATATATATATATATAGGGGCCCCGAGTGGCCGAGTGGTCTAAAGCGCTCTCCGTTACGGATCAATGCCATCTCACCTCTGCCTGCGTAGGTTCGAGTCTCGGATTCGGCCAATGTGGGTATGTGAGAAAGCTTACCAGTAGCTTCTCGAGGGTCGGTGGTTCATTCCGGAGATTTCCTGGGTTCTTCCTCCACCATTAATACTGGCCGCCATGTATAGCCTATCTTGTGCTGAAAAATGGCGTTAAACCCTACAACAACAACAACAACAACAACATATATATATATATATATATATATATATATATATATATATATATATATATATATATATATATATATATATATATCTGTCATAAAATACAAAATGCCTTCTTCATTTTTCTAAATGTATGCATTAAAAGAATGAAAAGAGTGTGTGGATTAATAGAGGATATGTAATACATACAAAACTACATAAGTGGCTTTTTTTGTGTTCCTAGTCGAAGAAAGAAGTCGTTTGATATGGCGTAGGAACATAACTTTTCGGCCTAACGGCTTCGACATCAATACGCCTTATCAAACTGGTTCTTTCCGCCCACACGGAACTAACCTATATAGTTTTGCCTATGGATTGATTTATTTGATACATAGGCAACTAACCATTGATTACACGAAAGAAAATGACACAAATTGCTTAAACTCGTTAAATTAATCGGGATGCATTGGATTTTATAATAATTAACTTGAATGAATGTATCTAACAACTTTAATTCTTTACATAACAAAATTGATATTTACGGTAAATGTGTGCTTTATTTCAGCTGATATTAGTCGTGTTTAGAAAAAGACTAATGACTTTTGATGCATTAACGTTGATGGCGTGCATTGTATTTTGATATTGTGACTAAGTCATTCGGTAATTTTTTTCGAACCATTTCGCTGCAAGCTTTAAAAATAATCGACCAGGAAAATTATGTTTTCTCCAATCTACCGCTGGTTACGTAACAGCTACTTATTGATCCTCAGTACTAACTTGCTGTTTACGCCAAATCATTCAAGAAAACACTTAGTTAAGCTTGCAGTCAATCAATCTATCAATCAATATCTAAACATTGTGCACATCAATTAGAAAAACTAATTTAATTATTTATTGTGCGATATGCATTTTTATGGGAATTTCAATGTTCAGTGTTCATGCACTTTTCAGCACTTGACAGTTTGTAATCTTTCATTGCAGTTTTTATTGATAGACATAATAACAACATATGAAATCATAAAATAATGCCTCATGTTGCTTCTGAAAGGGAAACGTGACTTAAACCCTTAGAAATATAGGAATAGCCCCAACTCGTTTTCATAGTTCTTTACCTTTGACCCTGCCTATTATATCCATTCCTTGAAAACTTAATCTGATCATGATGTAAAAGCATTATGCAATTAAGGTTGACGTTTGCTTTGTAAAGTCTGTTCAGTGATAATTATAAGTATATATAACATTTACAACATGTACAGTGATAAGTACATGTATATGCACAAATTTGCAACATGTAAAGCAATAATTTAATTTAAATGTATACATTTGCAATATGTACAGTCATAATTAAATGTTTATGTATGCAATATGTAATGTGATAAATACATTTAAATGTACACATTTTCAGCATAGAGAGTGATAATTATAGGTTACTGCATTTGTATGGGAAAATAGGAACGAGTTTTCGGAATGAATACTGCACGAACTTGTGAGTGCAGTATATCCTTCCGACAAAACGAGTTCATATTTTCCCATACAAATGCAGTAACCTTTTTATTATATGCTCATTTTTTTATTCTACCTAAGGTTTAGTTATATAAACAAACTACACTACAAGAAACAACGTAAATGACTTAATGCAGTATTCCAAATTAAATACACAAGCGCAGATTTGACATTACAAAATGACATCATTATTAATGCGCACATAACTCCACCCTGATAAATTTGAACTTAGTCGCGCGGTCGACATAACTTTCGAAGGAAAATGGCGTGTCTAGTTAAAATTGAAATTTGCAGTTATATTGTGAATGAATGCGCATTGCAACGACTTTTCCATTTGATCTGGAGTGAATATATTTTGGTATTTTGTTCGATTCGACGAAGGTCTGTGCTTTTGGACTGGTTTCATCTGTGCAAATTATACATGAAATACATCGGATTGAAGTGGCGCGGGAGAAGCGTGTTTACGTCTGCAAATGTGTTTCTGTTTCTGTCATTGAATGTTTGAAATGATAACGTGGGAAAATATGAAGTCTTTCAATTGCAATTTTCATAAAGACGCTATGGAATTTAATGTGTATTTCATTTTGAGTGCAGTAAGGAGGATGCAATTGCACTTATCATCGAAATTACAGCACACTTTCAAAATGTGTCATCCAGATTTAAAACCTATGACATGGCTCATGTAATTCGGATTTGCAGAATTAAGAAAAAACATTTTGAGGAAATTCAGGGTGTAAAACTGTAAGTATATTTTATGTTGCCATTCTTATCACCAGATAAAGAATACAGTATATTCCTTGTCACTTATATGTTATTTGTAAGGACATAATGGTCCGTCTTTTATATAATGTAGCTAGCCTAAATTCGTAACATTGTATCAACGCGGAATGTGCCAAAACAGCTGCTTTTTTTTTGTTTTTGCAGTCCACGAAACATGTTTTAGTTCATTCAGAAACAAATTTAAATAACCACAACGTAAAGAGCCTCTTACGCGAGTGTATATGATGTGTTTTCAAATCTAAAGTGCAGGCGTCTGCGTCATTGTTTACAATAGAAAGTAGTTCCTTTATTCACGTGAATGCTATATGTGTATTGTCGCGCGCGTTCAGTATCTGGGAATACTGAACGATTTCAACAATGTAAAGTTCACGGGGAAAAAATGAGCATATAATAATTATAGATTACTGCATTTGTATGGGAAAATAGGAACGAGTTTTCGGAATGAATACTGCACGAACTTGTGAGTGCAGTATATCCTTCCGACAAAACAAGTTCATATTTTCCCATACAAATGCGGTAATCTTTTTATTATATGCTCATTTTTTTATTCTACCTAAGGTTTAATTATATAAACAAAATACACTTCAAGAAACAACGTAAATGAATGAATGCCGTATTCCAAACTAAATACACAAGCGCAGATTTGACATTACAAAATGACATCATTATTAATGCGCACATAGCTCCGCCCAGATAAATTTGAACTTAGTCGCGCGGTCGACATAACTTTCGAAGGAAAATGGCGTGTCTAGTTAAAATTGAAATTTGCAGTTATATTGTGAATGAATGGGCATTGCAACGACTTTTCCATTTGATCTGGAGTGAATATATTTTGGTATTTTGTGTCGATTCGACGAAAGTTTGTGATTTTGGACTGGATTCGTCTGTGCAAATTATACATGAAATACATCGGATTGAAGTGGCGCGGGAGAAGCGTGTTTACGTCTGCAAATGTATTTCTGTTTCTGTCATTGAATGTTTGAAATGATAACGTGGGAAAAATATGAAGTCTTTCAAACGCAGTTTTCAAAAAGACGCTATGGAATTTAATGTGTATTTCAATTTGAGTGCAGTAAGGAGGATGCAACTGCACTTATCATCGAAATTACAGCACACTTTCGAAATGTCTAATCCAGATTGAAAACCTATGACATGGCTCATGTAATTCGGATTTGCAGAATTAAGAAAAAACATTTTGAGGAAATTCAGGATGTAAAACTGTAAGTATATTTTATTTTGCTATTCTTATCACCAGCTAAAGAAAACAGTATATGCCTTGTTATTTGTAAGGACCTCATCCGTCATTTATATAAGGTAGCTAGCCTAAATCCGTAACATTGTATCAACGCAAAATGTCAAGACAGCTGGGGTTTTCTGCAGTCAACGAAACATGTTTTAGTTCATTCATAAACAAATTTAAACAACCACAACATAAAGAGCCTCTTACGCGAGTGTACATGATTTGTTTACAAATCAAAAGTGCTGGCGTCTGAGTCCATTGTTTATTTACAAAAGAAAGTAGTTCCTTTATTCACGTGAATGCTATATGTGTATTGTCGCGCGCGTTCAGTATCGGGGAATATTGAACGATTCTGTCAATGTAAAGTTAACGGGGAAAAAAATGAGCATATAATAAGTACATTTATTTGCACACATTTGAAACATTTACATTGATAATCATATGTACATGTACACATTTGCAACATTACAGTGATAATTAAATGTATATGTACACATTTGCCACATGTACAGTGATATATATATATATATATATATATATATATATATATATATATATATATATATATATATATATATATATATATATATATAGATATGCATTGTAACATTGTGCTGTTTATTTTTATTGTAACAGTGGTTCTTGGAGGGGCCCCGAGTGGCCGAGTGGTCTAAAGCGCTCTCCGTTACGGATCACTGCCATCTTACCTCTGTCTGCGTGGGGTGGAGTCTCGGATTCGGCTAATGTGGGTATGTGAGAAAGCTTGCCAGTAGTTTCTCGTGGGTCGGTGGTTCTTTCAGGGGTTTTCCCGGGTTCTTCCTACACCATTAATACTGGCCGCCATGTATAGCCTATCGTGTGCTGAAAAATGGCGTTAAACCCTACAACAACAACCTTGGTTCTTGGCCTTTCAGCCTCAATAGATTAAAGTGCGTATCCTACTTCACCATTGTGAACTAAACAATATACATAACATTTAAAAAGCCAAGTTAAGCGCAGTTTAAAAAGTGCTGAAGACATTTATTCAGAACATGTGAGTTAGCGTTGAGGTTTGGTGAATACGAATATTCTCACATTCCTATCTCTGTGTGATCGTCTTTCGAGTGTGAACACCGGTGCAGGATGGCTCTCTCATTCTCCACACGTGATATTTATTTTGACTCTTGAACTATTTTGACCGTCTGTTGCGAGCATAGTGTACACCAATTATCAAGCACCTTCTGATTTCCATTGTCACTTGAACATTCTTTCACAATAATCACAAAAAAAACATTAATTGCAACATATGCACGCACCAAAGCTAGCAGTAGCTGACCCGAAAATTTCCAGCAAACAGGCATTTTAAGGCAAGGACATTTTAAATGAATGTTTTGTGGTTTAAAATTACACCAGTATTCACAACACATACAGACAGATAGATAGATAGATAGATAGATAGATAGATAGATAGATAGATAGATAGATATATGGTTCAAGTTTCATTAAAATATATTCAGTAGTTTCAAAATTATCCTCCCGAAAACGTGCAAAATCACATGAATAAATTTTCCCATGCCTTGCTGTGAACTTAACCCAGTGGCACGGGGTCTGTACATGGTACCACACCTTCTAGTCAAGATATATAGTCGGAAGAGTTTTATGAAATCTCTTCAGCTGTCACAAAGTTATGGGCTGGACAAGCAAATGTTAATTGAAGAATGGACAGAAAAATTACATAGAACATGGTACATCTGCTTCATGCATAAGCATTCATCCTAATGTCTTAAACAACTTCATAGCTACAGCCTGGTTACAGAAATTGAATGTATTTAGTATAGAAGCATGAAAGTGGTATATGAAACACCGTCAGATTTTCATGGATATATGTATATGCAATTTCATCTATCTGAATATGGACTTTTAGTTCAAGACTTGCCCATAAATATATGCATATTGGCCAGCGACCAAAACGTAGCGGCTAGGAATAAGAAAGTCACAAAACGTCAAGATATAAAATTGTACAATGTTTTGAAATACTACTTATAATGGTTTAAGCTCTAGTTATCACAAGAAAGGAACTTAGAGATGACTGTGACCTTTACTTTGTAGATAATATCTTGATAGCGATACAGGACACCCTATTGTAGATAGCATCTTGATGGCGATACAGGACACCCCATTGTAGATAGTATCTTGATGACGATACAGGACACCCCATTGTAGATAGTATCTTGATGGCGATACAGGACACCCCATTGTAGATAGTATCTTGATGGCGATACAGGACACCCCATTGTAGATAGTATCTTGATGGCAATACAGGACACCCCATCCGAAATACTGAATTTTCATTACATAAACAGCTTCTAAACTACAACGCAACCATTAAAAATAATACTGACATTTTCAAACTGGATCATGGAAGTTTGGTATATGACATGAAGTTAGGTCATGATGCGTGAATATAATTTTTTCATCTCCCTGTCCTTGAGAATTTGTGAGCTAGAGATTAGACAGAAAAATAAATGATATTAATATATTAGCAAAATCTTGAAGAAAGTACCATGATACATTCCGAAGTTTTAATTTAAGCATATTTTTGAAACTATCGTCATTGACTGTAGAGTTACAGTAGTGATATAAAAATGACAAAACTTGACACGTGACATTGATCTTGCTGGTAGGACCATGTTATTGATGCACATGATCGGTACATGATATACCCTTATGATAGGGCTTTCCAGGGAAACATTGTATTCCACGATCTTTACGGACAGAATTTTAATGACAGATTTTTGTTAACAAAGTAAAGTGAGCATATCAGTTTATGAAATCAGATTGTTGCCGTAGATTTTTTTAAATTAAAAAGTCTTTTGTACACACTATGGATATAGTTACCTATCGTCGGGCTGATTGTTTTAACAACGAGATCATCACTGATGACCCTTACCATTCAACAGGACGTTCTCTCTCTCTCTCTCTCTCTCTCTCTCAGAGTGGAAAAGTTACAAAATCATAAAGTATTAATGGGGTTGTGTAGAAGAGAATTATTACTATGGGATGGATTCATTCCGATAACTCTACAGGATGAAAACTTGAATATTACACAGCAATAATATATATCAATATACAATACAAGTAAGAAAGTAACATGTTTTGTCATAGATTTAGAAAGTAAAACTACTGGATAAGTCAACATCCAGGTTGATCGAACTGTAGTTTACCCGACTGTACGTTTATGTTTTCATAACAAGTTTGGTTTAAATTTGAAACCGGTGCTATGCACGAATAAAGGGGTGGGTGTATCGTCATGAGCTAGAAATAGGACAAACACGCTTCAAACTGTTAAACCTAATCCATTTTGCTAGTAATCACAAATATTACACCTTAGGTTTCTTTAGCAATACTGACGCTATAATTACATGTTGCATCTGTTTTTAAGCAACCTATGTGATGTACTTCACTGATAATCTTAATAATTGGGTAAAAGTTTTCGTTACATCTTTTTGAATACTCGTATACAAGAGTTCAACCTTTTCATTTGTTAAATTTGTTATAGAAGCATTAAAATTAGACGATGCAAAGCTTTGGACGCAGCTGACACTTATTTTAATGAAGTGAGCTTTTCTAGATATCCGAAAAGGACAATGAAAAATATATCCTTATTTATAGAGTGTCCGTTCAATTTGAAACGCCGATAAGTTGACAGTATTATAAACCCCCTAGCAACAATCAAGTTAGAAATTAAAAATTGTGGAATGAAATGAAAAAGCTTTGTACGTTATTTGTACCAATGATACGTTTCGTTTTTAACTTCGGGAAGGGGGGGGGGTAAAACAAACGTGAGTGCGAATACTACATATATGTAAATTTATATTAACTTTATAGATGTAACTAACGATATTTGTATGATTTAGGTGTATTCAAATTAATTAGGTTGCTCAACATGTTTGCATATAGAAGGAACTGATGTAGGAAAACTAATCTTACCATTCAAGATAAAATAACGTTTGTGTTTTGTTCAGTCCATGGAATTTCACGATTCATTTAACTGAAAACTTAAAAGCAGCATCAGAGAGACTGAGCCCACCAACTATTCGTTCCAACAGAATTCTCTATCGAGAACACTCTTGATAGAGGATCTTATTTCACAAAATAAACCCTCTATTCAGAAAACTATGATAAATAAGCCTTCTCTGCTGACTAGAAGAGTTATTTCATGAAAAATAACTCACTATAAAAATACTTCTTGACGAAGGGGGTGGTCGACGAAACACTTGGGGGCTCAGTCTCTCTGCTGCTAGCGATGTAAATATTTTTAATCCTTCAGGATTTCTAACTAAAAATTGTATCCAACCCAACTCGATACCGTGTCCGAGGATCATGTAAATTTATTGTTACAAATCCGTGTGGTTTTGCCTGAGCACGACTAAAGAAATTTCTAAATTTATGTATGTTCATGTCACCGCTGCGCCAAGTTCGATGAATATTTTGTAACGTGTGTGCGTCAACTCCGTTAAATACCGCGAGAATGTTACAGTTATCTCTGATCACTTTCGGAATTTGTGTATACCGTTGAGTTACATAAATCACATCGGTGTTTTTGTGCCTGCCGCGGGAAAATATCCTGGCAGGGTTTGATTGTTTGTCCAGCATGATATCATCGTACACGACTAAATTATTAATACCCCCATCAATATCATCGATACTCGGTGCTTCATTGATATCAGTTATAAAATCAATAACATCTTCTTCACTTATCGATTTTGCACTTTCGTTAAAATCTTTTAACACCTGATAACACCGCTGATCGTCCACTGATGGGGCTATCAAATATAATTTATCCCACTTCATCCACTTCATTATTAAATTAAGTAACAACTGCGTCTTACCCGACCCAGATGGGCCTATAATAATCATTCGAATTGAATTTGGTAGCACTGAGTTATGTTTGATTGGCTCTCGTCGCTTTGACGCAGAAAAGTCAGTGATCTCCATTAGATATATCATAAAAATAATATGAATTTATATTGTGTGAAATGCCGAGCGCATACCCCAACTACGGATATGACAACAATTACAACAAAAAATAATCGACAAGCGCTTACAGGAAAGTGTGAACGATGTGGCACAAAAAAGTTTAGATTTATTAAAAAAAAAAGGAGGTGATATCGCAGCCAAGTTAGCCAAGTTACCAGGAACACCGTGGGCTAAATACCCAGGAGAAAAACATCTTCCAGGATATAATTACTGCGGTCCTGGAACCCGACTTGATATCAGACTTGATGCTCAGGATCAACCAAAACCAGGTGAGTATCCGATAAATGCTATTGATAAGGCGTGTCATGCTCATGATGTAGCTTACCGAAGCAAGGATTTGCAACAGCGCCATCTCGCTGACGTGAAATTAATTCATGCGTTGGATGCCATCACTGATAAATCTTTCAAGGAGAGGTTAGCATCCTGGTTAATAAAATCCGCAATGAAATCTAAGCTTGTATTAGGCGCTGGTAATTAATTATAATGGAGTCGATTTATTATTCCCCAAGAGGATACTGGAGAGGTAACGCGGCAATTAGTAAACTTGCCAGTGCAGCAAAAGTTACAAAAGTTACTGCTAAAAATTGGTTATCCCGACAGGCAATATGGCAAATTTATCTACCGCGTCCTAAACAAATTCACTTTGCGCATTTCGATGTTAGTGTACCAAATGAGGTTCATCAGGCTGATATATTATTTCTGCCACATGACACTATCCGAAGACGCATATACAAGTACGCGTTAACTGTAGTTGATGTTGCGAGTAGATACAAAGATGCTGAACCGTTAACGACTAAAACAGCATCTGAGGTTGCTTCTGCGTTTAAACGAATTTATCAACGTGGTCTACGTTGGCCAAATTTATTACTAGTTGATCCTGGCAAATAATTTCAGGGTGCAGTATCATCTTTGATGAAACAACATAACGTCACCATCAGACGAGGACATACTCAAATTCATCGCGATCAGGCAATTGTTGAGCGATTCAATCGAACACTTGCTGAGCGGTTATTTGGATATCAATACGCGAAGGAATTTATTCAGGATACGAGATCGCGCGAAAGGGTTGCAAGATTACCAAGCGTGATAGCTGCACTAAATAATGAAATAACTCGAACAACCAACATGAAACCTGCCATCGCGATCACGAAAACACAAGGTGTTTTTCAAAAACATATACCCGTACGACGTGATTCTTTAGCACAGCCAAAACTGGGTAATGTCACTGTAAGATATTTATATGAGCCCGGTGAACTTGAAGGTGGTAAAAAAAGAGCAACTGATCCTATTTGGAGTGTTACCACACACAAGATAACCACCGTGACAAGATCCAGTGGTAGACCAGCAATCTACAGGTTGGATTCAACTGCTCCTCAACGTGGATTCACACGTGAGCAATTACAGGTAATTCCCGAGGACACACAATTACCGCCAAAATCACTGAAGTGATTTCAATGACTTCACTAGCGCTGGCGCCTCTACGTCGATTGCACTCAAGACAGGTCAACATGATATTATCACGTGTATGACCGCGATTGTTATCTTTTCTGTCTACGGTAAATTGTCTTGAATTTTTATTCGAATACTGCCATAGCATTATAAAATTACAAGTCGCGCAGTGATTATTCTGCTGTTGTTTCAACGCGTTGATAAATTCAACATCAAGATCACAAGATTTTGTCACTCTGTTTGTAACCGACGATTTTTTTTCTTATTACATCATCATCGCTGTTGGTTTCATTACTAATTTTATCAGCGTTTGCTTCATCCAAGACAATTCTTCGCAGTTGAGATATTCTTCTGACTCTGGACACCGCTAGGTAGACTAAGTTCGACCATTCGATTCGATCATCAACAATCCAGACAGTTGTATCAGAGATAGTCAGTCCTTGAGATGAATGAATGGTCATTGAGTATCCTGGCGTCCACGGAGATTTATTCATTTTTAGTGCATCTTTGACAGCATCGATGTCAACTAACACAATATCATTCAGTACTAAATTCTGTTTCTCTGTTTTTCCAGGGATATCAACATCTATATTTTGTAACCGCGTATCAGCTGGTCTATAACATAACGGCGTTGGCAGCACTGGAAACTTTTCTTGTTGTAATTGAAATAACTGCTGTTGAAGTGTGTCTCTGACTATCTTTCTACTTGCTACTATCAAATAGTCTGGTTTCCATACGCGTAAAAAGTCGCTCATCGAAGTTTCAGGAATCATCTCGTGCATAATTTCACATTGAATTTTATTCGATTGTAATCTGATTAATGATTTAAATTCTTTCAACGTTGCATCAAGTGCTCGGTAATCATCAGACACTTCTTCGTAATAATCAACAAAATCTTTTAACCAATCATGCGGAGATGCGCCGACAAACGGAGGTGGTTGACCGTGATCGCCGCACATAACGACTGCAGTATTTTTCGTTAGCAGCCAATCAAGAAATGTTTTTAATGTATCTAACGGCACATTACATATCTCATCCCAAATTATTTTCTCGGGAATATATTTTGTTCCCATTCGATCTGACGTCCACACACCGCCGCTATATTTGAAAAAGTTGTGATAAGTACAAGAATTGACTCCTCGCTGTTTCATCTCCCTGGCAAGCCTGTGTGTAGGTGTTAGCACAATCATATCCGATTTTCCAAATAATTCAATCGCTCCAGTTGTTTTACCAGACCTACCCGGCCCGTTTAAATAAACGGTTTTGTGTCTGGTGATTGGATCATACACAGATGGCGCGGAAGATATTTCTGACATTTCTGATTTACAATAATCATCCTTAATTGCAACATCGGCGGATTCACAATATTCGTGTAACATCTCCGCTTTTATTCTCCACGAACCCCATTCATCTCCGCCGCAGAATTTCATTATAACGGTCAGTGATTCTGAATATTTTTAATCGATATAAAATGAATCCGTGGCAACTCTGACTGCGGTATCAGGAAATCGATTTATCATTGATAGTAAATTTATAGAAACATAAGCCAGCATTGAAGATCTTAGATGTGTGTACTGAGATGATTCTCCATCGATATAACTTACAATTGTGCCCAACTTTTTTCCGTCGGACAAGAACACATCCTCCCGATTACAAAATATATTTCTCGCAACAGCGTCAGCAATTATAAAATCCAATTCAGCATCATCGATAATCAACCGCGAGTGATGCATTTTATGATCAAATGCTGCACCCTGAGTAAATTTACCGATTATTCTTCGTCCAAGATCTTTTGCTGCTTTTTCACTATTGCTGAGTTTGATCTTGAGAACTTTAGGAGCCTTACTGACAATGACATCCATCAGAGTATTTGGACTCTCTCGTGCATACTCGCCGATAACTTCATCTACACTGATACGCTCCGGTGTTGGCAACCAAACTGAGGTCTGCGGTCAATATGATATGATTGCTTCACTGACAGTCAACGATACCAGTATTCGGCTGTCAAGCATATATCGCAATAACACTATTGGTACCCAGCGCTTTTCACTGAAATGTCTGCCAAACCAAACATAACAGCACGGATTAAGTCCCGCGGCGAATTCAAACGAAGTCACACGAGCAAATCGCGTCAGGTCAGCGTCGGGTAAAACGCCGTTTACGGCGACTCGTGTCATCGAGTTCGTGGGATGTCCAAATCGTTTAAAGTATTCGCTGCACTCGCCGTTCCCGAGAAAGCTTCCTGGGTAGCCAGCAATCATATCCACGGAAATCATATCCCGGTGGTCATACCGGGTATTCCACAGCCCGGCATGCCCGTACTCGACACAGCTTAATTGTATATCCGAAAGAAACTGACTTCGGGTTGGTCTCCACGAATTTCTTTCTCTGGCGGCGTGAGCGGCAACACTTGGAACTGTAAAACAATTAACCAATAACTGCTTAATGTTGTCTTCGGTTTTCGCATATTTCTCTGCGAGTTTTTTCATTTGTTGTTGCAACGACTCCGTCCGGTATAATTCCCCGTTGGGTTTTACAAATTGATCATACTCGGAATCTTCGGAACTCCTAAATAACCACACTGACACAGGGTCGGTTTTACTCAGCGTGTAAATAGCATCAAATATATTTCCGGAATAAAGTTTGACAACACGATCTCGTGGAAATATTGTAACCGCATCAGTCCAGGCATGAGAGTTATGATCAATAATTTCAATCGGTGATCCTGACTTTTTATAATGCTTCGAATTATATAATATTTCCCCGGTTAGTGTTTTTACTGTTATTGAACATTTTAATTTACTTGATAGCACAGCAACATCATTTATTGATGCCCCAGTATCCTTAACCGATTTAGCCCAGGCTGTTATTTTTTCACGTCGCAGATCGGTTAAACCGTTTCCTCGTTTTGCGTTTTTAAAATGTTCCATTACTCGCTCGGCTACACAATTCAGCGTAGTCATTGATGACGTCCGCATCGGGGTAAGTTTATCAATTTTTGGTTTTTTTACCAGATAGATTCCATAAACGACTGCGGTTACAGGATACGCTCGAGCGTAATATGGTTTATCAATCGCGGTCAGCATTCCTGGTTTACAACCATTACTTAACAGAATGGTCTTTCCGTTAGCAAGAACAGGGTTGAGTTTGTCACGGATAATCCATTCATCAGAATCTGTTTGCACAATAAATTTTATTCTGAAAAAATATTTCTGTTTACGTTGACGAAAATCAAGGTAATCAATAATTGTTTTTGCTCGGGCATCAGTCATTGTAGCATCGATGATGACCTCATCACTGCCGAAGAGTTCGTCAATGATATTGACATCGTCAACGTCGCGGATAATTTTAAATGACGACCATACATGAGATGCGCCGTCGTCGCGAAATTCTTTTTTACCCTCGTTGATAATATTAAACAGATCAGCTAGATACCGTCGTCGTAGATCGAATCTCCCGGCGCCAACTGCAGATAATCTTGAAAACTCTTCCATATTATATTTAAGACAAATCTTTAAATAAGAAATATCATATATAAATGAATAAGTGCAAGTGGTTAAAAGCTGGATCCGTAACAGTCTGTGGTAAGTCCTGCAGAAAGGAATTCTGCGGTGAACACATACAGAGCATCAAACGAGGAAGCACAGGACCCATACCATGCCTGCGATGTGGCATTGGTGTCAGGAGTAAAACACAATTATGTGCGGGATGCGGGGGAAACGATACTACAATAAAAAAAATAACGGAGACGCGCTAAAATCCGAGAGTGATTATATAACTAGGTTTTCAAACAAATTATAAATTAGACATATACATTATATATACAAATGAGCCAAGAATTTGTTCGACATCCAACCATTAAAAATTATGAAGCATCACGTGAGGGAATAGTGAGACACTGTAGGTTGAAAAGACCAGTTGGTGTCGTTAATAATACTGGTTATCTCCAATTTAGTGTTTCTGGGGGTAAAAGCTATTATAATCACAGGTTTGTGTTCGAGTGTTTCCGAGGAGAGATCAAAAAAGATCTTGTAATTGATCACATTGATGGAGATAAACTTAATAACTCTGTCCAAAATTTACAAGCCATTACTCAGAGCGAGAATTCTGCACGAGGTGGCACTGGTAAATTTAAGAGTGTTACAAGAAGAGCTGTCATCTCTCTCAACAAAAATACTAATAAAGAAAATATATTTCGCTTAATGTACTCAGCCGCGAAGTATTTTTGTATTGAACCGCGTTCGGTTCAACGTGTTGCAGAAAATAATATCAAATCAACGTTTTCAAGTAAGTTTGATAGCTGGATCATATTTTCTTATGGAGATAACTCTGCAGTGACTGCGTGAAAATCCTTCGATTTTTGAAGTCAATTATTTCCCCTTGTCACCTACACAGGTAACAGCAGACGATTTTCTGCACAAGGAAGTAAATAACTTCCCTTGACGCTATCAAGGTGACAGCGCAAGAATGATTTTATCCCTGACAAACTCGTATTTATCTTTTTTTTCACAGATAAAATCTTTATTTTATTACACTTGTTCGGGTTTATGATTCGTCCGTATTTTTCACACGATCATATTTAAGAAAATACGTTTTAAACAAATCACGCTGAGCTATTTCTGAACTTCTGGGTATCAGTCGGTTTATATACGATATCGTCCTAATACTATATTGGGGTTTCGAAACCCAACGAAGTTGCACAACTTTCTCCGTATCGCCCCGTTCAGGGGTGACCTTTTACCCCAAAACGGGATTGATTTCGGGGGGTGGGTGTGCAACTTGTTGGACGTAGAATATAACCCCGCATCTATATGTTTTTACCGTCCTAGGATAAGTTATAATTAAGTTATGTTTGTACCGTCCTAGTGATTGTAAATACAATTGCTGTAAAAATAAACAATAAGCTCTACGGTCAAAATACGGCTAAAAGAACCGATCACGAGGATGCCGAGAAGCTATAAGAAAAGCTCTGTAAGACTGAGATAAAAAAACATCACCTTGACAAAATCAAGGAAGTAAATAATCTCAAGTCTGAAAGGACCTCGTGGAGACCCATAAGCCAATCAGCGGCTACTGTTTATTTTTTTTTATTTTAAATATATAAAAATATATATAAATATGAATCGAGAAAATATCAATAATGTGATTGACGCTATTAAAATATTAGAAAAACAAGGATTTAATATATTACTAAATCCTGAAACTATTCTGTCTGATTTTGAATCATTATATGAAGCTAAATGTGCAGGGCGTTATATTCTTCCTGCTCAATATCGATTCATAAAGATGATCCAAAATGATCTGTATAAATCGCTGGCCAGCGTAGCGGCGACACAAATAAATGAATTTGTTCCACTGTCTCGTGCAATCGAAAAGATCAGGCTGGCACTGGCAGCCGAGTATGAAACAAAGAAGATAATAAATAATCGGGTCAGAAAATTAAAGCATTGTATGTCCGCTGACTTTGTCACTGACGAGGAAGTAAATACCTCACCTTGATTGCATTTTACTTGGAAATCGAGTACCTGGAAGTGAATTCGAAAGTAAAAAAAAATAATATTTTTTTTTTACTGTCCAAATTGTGCAATTGTCCGATTTCGTTGGTTTTTACTAGCTGATACCCTATCAGGATTAGCAACGTGGATTGTTTTGTTGATTTTTACTAGCAATTACCCTATCAAATCTGCGACGCTGGACTGTTTTGTTAATTTTTACTAGCAAATACCCTATCAAATCCGTGACTTTGGTCTGTTTTGTTAATTTTTACTAGCAAATACCCTATCAAATCCGTGACTTTGGTCTGTTT
Source organism: Sinohyriopsis cumingii (assembly GCA_028554795.2). NCBI lineage: Eukaryota > Metazoa > Mollusca > Bivalvia > Unionida > Unionidae > Sinohyriopsis > Sinohyriopsis cumingii. Next base: position 59,676,002 of record CM068831.1, read on the forward strand.
TGTTAATTTTTACTAGCAAATACCCTATCAAATCTGCGACTTCGGACTGTTGCAGAAAAATACTATAAGAAAAAATAAAATCCCGCAGTGAAGTAATTATTATATGAAATTTGTACAACCTGCACGATTTGAATTGATTTTTACTAGCAAATACCCTATCAAATCCGTGACTTTGGTCTGTTTTGTTAATTTTTACTAGCAAATACCCTATCAAATCCGCGACTTTGGACTGTTTTGTTGATTTTCATAGCAAAATACCCCATCAAATCCACGACTTTGGACTGTTTTGTTGATTTTCATAGCAAAATACCCCTATGAAATCAATGAAATTGTCAGTGGTGAAAAAATCATATATAAAGTAACAATTCTTTAGAATTTTCAAATATTTTTACTGCACAAAAAAATAAAATTATCGTCCGATTTCTGTGATTTTTTCCCCCGTTGACTTTCACTGCAGTATCTTATCAAGATGATCCCGTGAAATGCACGAGTGAGCATAATTCATGATTTGGTCTGGAAAACATGTGATCGTTATGATATGATTTTCTTGTAGTTGTTTCAACTGCGATTCTGTCAGTAAAAAATTATCATTGCCGTATTTATCAATAACTATTTTAACTTTACCCGATTTCATCATTGATGAAATCGACGACGCTCCGCTGAATAACTTTTTGATAGATTCTTCAAGTGTTTGTTTGTCATGTATGGAACATTTCACGTGCTGATACATGTTATATTTTTTTTTTATCATTTAACATAATTTATTGTGACAGTGCTGTCATTGATGGTGATGTTACCAACAGTGCCATCATCGTCGTCATTGTCACTGTCAGTAAAATCACTGTCAGAGAGATTTTCATCCTCATCACTAACAATAAAATCACTGTTAGAGAGATTTTTATCATCATCACTGTCAATAAAATCACTGTCAGAGACATCTTCATCATCATCATCGTACTTCCGGAAATTCGAAGATTTTTTGGACATTATTATGATATGATATTATTAATTGGAAGTCTACGATTTGAAAATCGTTTTTAGGACTTGAAAATCGTTTCACGATTTCACCAGCAAATTAATACTAATAGTTGCATTTCTCAGGTCCAAAAGTCTACCCTGTTGGTCAGTGACTTTAAAATTTATTCTTGACAGCCACGGGTTATGACACCGCAGAAATACTGGATTGATTGGCTCTTGTACAATCAAAAACCCAGGTGGTTCCTTAAGAGTAAATGAATATAGTATAAACCCTTGCTGTGCTTGATTTGATGATGTTGTGTCTGTGCTGTAACTGCCATCGATGACATCACATACAAGATTGACCGCGACGACATCAGTGATATTTACGATTCCCGGAGAAATATGTCTGCCATCGCTCGCTGTGGAATTGTCATGTCTGAGGATAACGGGTTCTGGTAGTGTTTGCTTGTATACGGCAAGGATATCCTCGAAGGATTGATCGATGAGATCAGAGAGAGATTTTTTCATCTCAGGTACGGCATAACCAGGAAATTTAAAATTTGGTAATTCAGCTTCTGTTATTTTATAATTCCCTAGAAATCTTGTTTTATTTACACTGTTAATTACTGCTTGGATTAATTTATTGTTAAAATATTCCATATCATCAATTATATTATTTATAATCTCTGTATGTTTGATAATCTTATCACGTGGGCTGGATATATCAGAAAATTGATCTTGAAAAGCTTGTCTTAGATTTTTTAGTTCTTGTTCATACAACGTATACATTGCAGGAAAATATGCGTTATAGTCATCAACATCTAGTAATTTATAATGTATTACTACATTATCAGGTGAACCCTGGTAAATTCTTCTTGGTTCAAAAGTCCATCTAAGAGCTGAATCGTTATATTTGTCAATACGATCTGGTTTTCTAAGCACTGATAAGTAAACGATGTAGGGTAGTTTATAAGGTAGTTCATCATATTCATGATACGATTTATTAGTTGTTACGTAATCAGATTTTTTAGGTTCTGGTGGACGTGTTTTATATGTTTTCAGTGGTTTTGTTTCTGGCCATCCTAACACTGTTCGGATTGAACTGTTATAGATATCTACCGCGTAACCCGGTGTTGAGATTTCGATGGCCGTGGACAGCGTTGGCTCGTGGGCGGTTATTGATATTTTTGCTTCCTTGGTGGTGATACGCTTTATTTGACGCTGTATTTCTTTGTTGATTTCTTCGATCTGATAACTCCATGTAGGATGTGTGATAGTATCCCAATCTGGAACCCCATCGGGGTTATCCCGATACGAAAACACAAACGAATTATTTGGCTGCAGTCCGCCGAACGGTGCCGATCTGATATTGGGCCAGCTATGGTATACTCGCAGTTGTGCCAACACGATTTCTTTTACTGGAATTGCAGTTGGAAAATTAATATTAAACTCTGGTTGCGTCGAAGATATTGTTATCATTGATGTTTTTACCGGAGCTGTATTTGCGGCTACCTCTTGAAGTATCTCCGTCATTATTTATCTTCATCGTTTTCAAATTAAAGTTCTTTGTGTTTTCGTAATCGTTGTATGCGCTGGACATCAGTGTGAATTCGGAATCTGATATTGTTGTATCGTCAAGGCTGGATGATATCAACGAGGACAATTTCGAGTAGGTGCGTGTGGCCGCGTTGTTTAACTTTTCATATTCGTGTAATTTTGTTAGCGCGCACGAGGATATTTTTTTTTGCAATTATATTAGCAACTCCTGCAATCGTCGTTGATGCTGAAATTGTGATTGTAATCGCGATTGCGATCGTTACCGGAGTTAACGCAGACAATAACACACCCGTTGATGCAACTACCGCGGATACCGAATACACTATTGTGTCTAATACAGTTACACGCCGTTTGTATTTTTTTATCTTTGTTGCCCATTTGTCAATAGTGTTTTTTAGCGTTGACTGCCATTCGCGTACCTGATCATATCTATATTGCTGAGCATCTAATGTTGTCGTTGATCCTGATTTCATTTTATTATTTTACGCGGTAACCAATTGACGCGTTTCAGCTACAAATTCCAAACACCACCAGTAAGATGTTGCGGTTAATTTCCTGTCTGCGGCTTCCAGTATAAATGTTTCTTCGGTTTCCTTGTTTAATATGATAGTCACAACCCCGGAATATTTGTCAGTGGATTGTCTCCAGGGATATGTTGTGAAGATCTCAAACTTAGCGGCACTGAATACAGACAGTCTATACACACCAGTGGCTGTTGCTGTATATTTGATAGTATTATTCGGTCGGGACCATGTTGCGAATCCCGATGATACCGTGTATACGATGTTGGTGATATGCCCGGGAGTAACTCCAGTGGGGACTTTAATCAGACTGGTTTTGTTAACGATCTCAGGAATTCCCGCTACGATGTTTTGCTGTGTTTGTTTGATCGTGTTAATGTTATTTTCTGTTATCTGGATTTGATCTGAAAAACTTTTTTCTGTTCTGAATACACCTAACCGCGTATTAATCTTGTTGATATCGTTGGCGTTATTAGTAAGATTAGGTATGATTTCAGAAAGTTTCATGTCGATGACTGGAGGAACCCCAAAGAACTTATCAATGGACTCATCAGCTTTTGCGAAATTTCTTAGAAGTCTTGTAAACGCGCCTACGTGAACATCATACTCTGCCCGCAACGTGGTTAGTTTACTGTCAATGGCGCTAGTGCTTGTGTCTACATATTGTTTGTTTGCTGCGTCTTCGTTCGAGGTTGGATCTCTTAAAACGGTTATTTTGTTACCGTTCATGCTGAGTTCACCTGTCATTGTATCACCGGTCTTCGCTACACGTTCCCCTGCGGCTTTTCGTGCATCATCTCGAAGCGCCGCGATTGATATCAGCGAATCTCTGATTCTGCCGCTGTCAGTGAATACAACGATGTTGTCCGTGGTAGCTCCAATAACCCTGCGAATTATGTCATTCCACTTAATGTTACTGGTTTTTAGCTTGCCATGTCGATCTTTAAAAATTACAACCTCATCTGGGTCTATTCCGGTTAACGTTAAAAGATTATCAATTTCATCTTTGGTCGCATACTTTGATAAATCGATATCTTTTTTTTCCTCCGCTGTTCTGCTTGATCTTCCGTAAATATCAACCATTATTAGTTACAGGATTATTTAAATTTGCAGTATATTCATGTACGACTTTGTGAGGAGGAATTTTTGGGTTCTTTGTTATCGCATCAAGAACGTTTAAAACCTCCTGACCACAAATGGGCGGATCAGTCAGTGTTTGTGTTGGTAACGTTGACTGCCACAGGAGACTTCGTCTTCCAGGAGTATTTTGTATTTTATTTGTGTACCTGAGAAATTCAACTGGCGGTGCTAAACCGTACGAATCAAAATAGACAATTCCACGTGGATCGATCGCGTAAGCAACCCAGTGAGTTCCTGGACCGTTTTTGTTGGCGAGATTAATAATACCGGTTTCTTGATTATTCGGTCGTGCTGGTAATTGATCCCGCATAAAGACGCCTCTGAAGTTCTTTATGCGCAATTGTTTAACAGCATCAAGCAAATCAAAATTGCTCGCTGAAAGCGTTTTTAAAACCGTTTTGGATACCATGAGGCTGGGGTTCCTGGAAGTCTGAGACCGTTGCCTGTTTTTTTTTTTCTATATCCTCGTCCAGTAAACGCTCTACTTGCACTAGCCACAAGTGGTCCCAAAATATCTCTTCTACCAAGAGCAGTTTTTACAAGCGCTGGTGCAAACGCCTTGATAGCTTTTAATTGTTCACTTGGCTGTGATGAAGTTAGTCCAGTCATTGCTGATATCATCGCAGGATTAAATTGTCCTCCTCGTTTGTTATACCCTTGTCCGACTGCTTTTGTAAGTGCCATTCCTGCTGTGGTTCCAACTGCTCCAAGTGCTGCGGCTTTTGCTGCTGCTCCAAGTGCTCCTGGTATCGCAGCAGCTAATATTGGAATGAGTGGAAATATTCCACCGGACTTAACCATATCACGGACAGCTGTGGCAGTAAAATCAAGTTTGATTCCTTTTCCTGATGTTCTGGCTTTGTTGATTTGATTAAGCTGTGTTTGAGTGACCGATAACTTATTTTGACCACCACTAAGTTGTCCATGTTTAAGGGTTATTGACGTTCCTGACGCTGATGCTTGCTTTGCTTTTAGTTTGTTGATCTGACCAGGGGTCAGAGCGACGTTAACGTGATGATATGACATTTTATTTAATACGATATTGATCTAACTGTGTTACTTTCAGCAATGTTACATATTTTCCACCGGGGCATCGATGACTCTCATTCGTCCACCAACACCTTCAAGTAGCATTGCTTTATCGGAGAGTATGACCGCGACAGCTCTAAAACCACCAGGAATTGCAGGTGGACCAACAACTGCAGCGGGGAAATCACCCACGTTGGCCTTGAAGTGTATATCAACGACCGATTGTTTGGTTAAATCAAGATGTTCCAGCGAAAAGTAATAAATCGGATACAGTGTTGTAAAATCCAACTGTGATATCTGCAAGCCGGTATCAATATTTTGATCACGTCCCATAAATGTCATCAGACGATGATACGCACGTGCGACTTGATTGTTTTCAAAATCTATCAATATGTCTTCGGATGGTTCTTGATGTCCGTTTATTCGCAGCGAAACTTCAGAGACATTAAGTTTGTCAAATATCATATGACTCTGCGCTTGTGAATTTACTCTCGCATTAGCCTGGAGTGCAACGAAGATATGTCGTGGTGCTGACACTCCTTGCTGTGATGCTATGTGCCACGTGAATTGCCCGGCACGGGCGCCCTGAATGGAATCTGTGGATGTTGTTAACCATGATATCAGTGATTTGCCACCTGTGTCCATGAAAGAGAGTAGCCATTGCTCTTCAACTAACGATGGGGACATTACTGGCATCCACAACGCAAGATTGAATAATGTTACTTTACCGTTATCAACACCAGCATCATCGTCTCGCCAGATAGCGTCGTTATCATCACCTTTTCGGTGAAGTACAAGTGTATGCTTGGCTCCAAAAATAACCTTTCTGACATTTCTGCAAAATCCAAAGATGTGAGACAGCGGAATTGCACATGAAAATTTTCTACGATTACCCGATAACATTGATTTACGTGTAGCAAAACCAAGATTGTAATCTGGACTATGCCTTAATATTGGAAATGCAGCACCTGGTCTAGCCGCAAATCCAGCTGGTTGTGGGTCTACAGCAGTGTTTTGTGCTGTTTGTACCGGAATAGAAGGTCTGTGTTCAGGATGATCAGTATTATCCTTAACGAACATCATAGTCGGACCAGCTGATCTAGTGTAATCATCTGAGTATCGTGCCAATCCCACGATTGTTGTAGCAACGTCAACATTATCCTGAATTATCTCAATTTCCTTTCCATCGATGTTGTATGAAGCACTTTTGAATAGCGCCATGATGTCATTGTTAACAAAACCAACTCGGATATTAATGTCGTATGGTGTATTAGCGACAACATCTGTTACAAGTTCCGCCGTGACTTCAAGGAATGCTTCAGAGGGTAAGAAATATCTACTTGTATCATGCACTTGTAATTCAATTCGCCCGCGTTGATTGGGTGTTCTTGCCTCATAAGAATCATACTGATAATCGCGCACAGACTCATCTTTGAATACTGGTGCATCAATATTGAACGCTGGATCAGATACACGTTTGAAATTTTATATAAATTATCGTCGTCTAAAACGAAGACCACTTCCTGATATGAACGAGGTATTTATTTGTTCAGGTTCTTGGTTTACAAGAGATACGAGTTTTTGATTTGCGGCATGATTTATTACTTTACTGACATCCGCGGGCATAATTTCGGTGCTCGGTAATTTTACTGGTGGTGGTTTAACAACTTTCGGTCTGCGTATTAACCGTACCAATCTATCCTTGACTGCTGTAAATGCTTTCCCGGCAAGATTACCAACAGCTCCAAGGGCTTTATCCTTAACAACATCAATAGCCTTCATCGACAATTGTTTTGCAATCGGTAACGCCTTAGGGGCTATTCTTCTAAATAAACCCGTAGCAATATCACCGAGACCATCTCCGTAGGTTGCTCGATAGACCGGTAATCGTGAATTCACTACTCTGACTGGAATGGGTTGAGCATTGTGTATAATCATTTTATTTAATTGTTGTTTCTCTAACTAAAATTACTGTGACCTTCAGTCGCTGTAGTAACCGTCTGCGAGTTCATTAATAAGTTCCCGATAGATGCTGATATCCATGATACCACGTTGAAATAGTCGCTGACAGATATCAGCTGCTTCATTTATAATTTCCGGAGAGTTATTTCCAGCACGCGCTCCTCCGATGAGAACTTCTAGCCGTGATACATCATTGATGATATTATCAGGGCAGGCAATAAAACCACTTCCTAAACCTTTTCCTGATGTTGATTTGGGTTCAAGCAACCCAAGTTCTTCATATATATCTTTTTCTTCTGGAACCCCTTCTTCTAGAGCAGAGTAAGATGACGCTGGTTTCTCTTTTTTAGGTCTTCCACGTCGTTTAGGTTCCTGTTGTTGTTCAGGTGGTGGTTGATATTTCTGTCTTGTAACTTTCTTTCGCTCTTCCTTCGCTTGTATTTTCGCGATTTTTTCCTCTTCTTTTCTTTTTCTGTTCGTTCTCTCAGTTCTTTATTAAACCCAATTACTCCTGTTTTTATAAAATTATAGGTATCATCAGTTGGAGATATTCGGGAGATACCTCGATTTATTTTATACACATAATCCCTCCACTCAGTTTGAGACATTCCCTTAGCAGCACCTGGGTTTAAAAATTCATGTCTGCGATGATAATTTTCGACGATCCAAACAGAAAACTGTTTAAGTTCCTCTACGTTACTCAATGGAATATTTCTTATTTCTTTGATACCACGTTCGGTAAATTTGTTTATAAATGCTTCTTTGACAGTTGCAAGTGGACCTACTGCACCCGGAGCAGCTGCGGTTGCTACTTGTTGTTCTTTAAGTTCTTCTATCGCTTGAAGTAAACCCCGCTGTGGGGTTCCACCCTCTCTTGCAACATCCTCGGGAGTTCTTCCTGCGATTGCGGTTAAAACCTTTCCAGTGACTGCAGTGACAGGTTTGAATAATTCCTCTGTGGACTCTGCGAAACCTTCTCGGGATTGCTGTCTTGCTTGCAATTTTTCTCTGACACTATCACGAACAGGAAGAAATTTTTTGATTGCTTCGAGTCGTTCTCGAGCTAGTCTAGTTGTACGAGCTTCTCCAATGTTGGCCATTATTGTTAACTTAAATTTTTAATTCACAACAGAAATTCTAGGATTAAAAATATTTACATCGCTAGCAGCAGAGAGACTGAGCCCCCAAGTGTTTCGTCGACGACCCCTTCGTCAAGAAGTATTTTTATAGTGAGTTATTTTTCATGAAATAACTCTTCTAGTCAGCAGAGAAGGCTTATTTATCATAGTTTTCTGAATAGAAGGTTTATTTTGTAAAATAAGATCCTCTATCAAGAGTGTTCTCGATAGAGAATTCTGTTGGAACGAATAGTTGGTGGGCTCAGTCTCTCTGCTGCTAAAGCAGTTGAAAAGTTTGCCTCCGCTTCTGATTATATTTATATACATTAGCCCTAAAGTTTCAAACATGAGCGGATCCAAACATATCCGAACATTCCAAATCTGCTACCAAAGGACTCAGCTAATGTCGCCAAATACAGTCTGTCCCGATCAAACCCAAATGTCATGTGCTTTCTAGCAGCAGTATGTATGTATGTATGTATGTACGTATGTAAGCATTCTTTGTTTTGTGGACAATATTAGTTTTTCCTAGAGACGTAGTTTTCAGCTTCATTTCTCTTTCTCAATTTTGTCACAATAATTCTGTCTACGGCATGAAAAGCCAACACAGTGTCAAAGGCTGAAAATCCAGCATAGTGTGAAAGCATGAAAATCCAGCAGAGTGTGAAAGCATGAAAATCCAGCATAGTATAAAAGCATGAAAATCCAGCATAGTGTGAAAGCATGAAAATCCAGCATAGTGTGAAAGCATAAAAATCCAGCATAGTGTCTAATCATGACAATACAGCATAGTGTCTAATCATGACAATACATCATAGCATCTAATCATGACAATACATCATAAGGTCTAATCATGACAATACATCATAATGTATAATCATGACAACACATCATAATGTCTAATCATGACAATACATCATAGTGTCTAATCATGACAATACATCATAGTGTCTAATCATGACAATACATCATAATGTCTAATCATGACAATACATCATAGTGTCTAATCATGACAATACATCATAGTGTTTAATCATGACAATACATGATAATGTCTAATCATGACAATACATCATAGTGTCTAATCATGACAATACATCATAGTGTCTAATCATGACAGTACATCATAATGTTAAAGCATATGAATGCTTAATCCTGAAAACATTTTTAATTTAGTGACTCATTTTACGTCTGCATTTTAGGGAACGCTCGTGTTAACCAACTAGCAGCCCTTATCTCACTCCGCAGTCTTCATTGGGAGCACAATATCATTGCCGCAAATCTTGAAGTTCTGAATAACAATTGGTCAGACCAGATTCTATTCAGCAAAACCATGATTCACCATATCATCTAGAAATGTTATCTTCCCAAAAATCCTAATGACTTAAGATTGCATGAAACTTCTCCCAATATACTTCACGGTACGACAGCAATATAAATCCGGACATTAAGATTGAAAAACTTCTGCCTCAGTGGTCACATCATCGTCCACGATTCGCTTAAGTATTACAGTGGATCTCTCAATTTAATGCATGTCTTTAAAAACCTTACTCTACTTTACGATAAAGCTGGATAGCTGGAAGAATTGACAGCAATACAAAGGTCTCACAGATTCATATTCTAAAAAGGTACTAAACGTCCGATTACGATTCAACTTCCTTTCTCCCGAGAAATTACTCAGACGGACACAAACGTCACCTATTATGATTTTAATTGCTGGTACATTACATCATCTTAATATCTTATAAATGAAATATTGAAGGTAATAAATTAGATGGACAGAGTTTAATCATATCCCGAATAACCAATATAATATAATAGATTTGAAGAACATTGTTCTCTTGCTTTCCTCGACTATCATCGTGCATAAATATATCGAAAGCTATCAAACCATCCTCTAGAAACATCACTCAGGATTCAGTTTCTGTTTTTCATCATTGCAATTAGTTATATATGGATGAGTTGTTCTTCCCAGATGATTGTCCCTTTGACAAGAGATTATGAGTATCTAGCAAACTAACTCTGTTACGGTGGGACGAACAAAAGGTGGGTTTTTGAACACCGAGAATCCGCGATATCCATAGGAATTTGATTTTTGTCGAACATAATGAGCCTAGTTACTAATTTTATAGAATATACTCCCAGCAATATATAATACTATAAAGAATTTGAACATAATTTTTGCAACGTTAATACTTGTAAATTACAATGTGTCAGTAGGACAAGAACGCTCTAACACATAAAAATCAATTTCTGAATCATGGTAAATAACTCTCTAATTGAAAGAAATACAAACGTTCGTTCATGTATCAGGAAGCTGAATAAGACATATTACACTTACGCAGATGATAAATGCCTGAGCAGCCGGTTACCGCCCATTTTCTTAACACCGGCCCAGGTTTGATGGCGACCTAGCTGCCACTAACAGGCAGCGAGAAAGGAATCTAGGGATACCGCTCTATCTGCTTATGAAGACAATCTGAAACGGCAACGTTCACAACCTCACCGTCTGTAACACTATTAACTCCCTCTACCAGTAAGTCAGGATGCCAATAAAATGAAAAGAAACTAAAATAGGTCCAGCAATTTCAATGACTCTTCTTCTGCTAAATTTAGATTACATGCCAATCGATGGTTTTGCTATTTGGAATTTTGTAACATAAAAAATAATATAGATGTTAAGCTTGTTTTCAAAGTTCGCAGATTTCCAACATTGCAAAATCTCCAGTCATATGAATCAAACTCATATTTTTGCATTCAACCAATGATATATTTATCCATAGAAATACAGTCAGGAACACAGTCCAATAAAAGTAAAACATTAATTGCTTCATTCTTTATGAGCGGTGTATGAGACCCTAATGATGGTTAGCCGTTATTCTTGCTGCTGTTGTTTGCAGCTGAAAATCAATCGTGGTATATTTATTGAAAACTATGATGTCTATAGTTTAAATACTACCGTCTCTTTTGCCAACCTGATTCGTACCTTCCCTCTATATATAGAATATACAGTTATCTTACGCAATCACATTCATGTCATCTCTAGTGCCTTCTGAATTCACGTCTTCTCTTGATACATAAGAGACACGGATCTTGCTTAATTTATTTCGTATCAGCGGAATCCATGACTGACTAAGTGTGTTGTATTAAGTGTGTTATATATATAACTATATCACTGGCTATATTATACAGTGCTATCTTGCTCTCTCTTAGTTTGTTACGTACAACTTCAGTATCCAGTTAAGTTATTTTTATTTCCTAAAGTCAATACTATTCTAAGATTTTTCATATTGTATTTCTTTTAGAGCAATTACATGTGATACGAACAACAACCTTGGTCAAAGGTCATCTGTAGAAATATAGGAATAATACCCATTCCGATTATTGTCATCAGGAATGACAGCGCTTCAACGTGTAATTTTCGAAGGGTCGTTCATTTCCAAAATAGAATGAAAAATAACAGAGGTGCAGACGATACAGACGAAGGATCTCACAGTATTTTTTAGGAAAACTATCGTCTGTTTCCATCTTAGCCGTTAGTATAAAATGTAAAGGGTTTTAATGCTTAGAGTGTGTGTTCGCAATTTATCTTGGTCTGCACGTCTTGCCTTAGTGTAAAGTCTCTTGTGTATCAATTCTTTTTCGATTCCGACACATAAATATATAAGGAGTTACATAAAAAATGAGAGTAAACAGTCTTGCTAGAGAAACACCAATGCTGCTTCTACGGCATAGTCAAGAAAGTATATGACCCGCATTGATCTGGTCGCGGTTTAAGCATGCTAACCACTGAACCTCGAACTTTATCCGCTATTTGGTGTCGTACAGCAATAGCGGTTAAATGTATCACTCCGATCCTTCATGGACTATTCATCACTAAGGCAACTTACAAGAAAGCACATCATTTTCCTTCGAATGATTACACGGATTATTATTACCAAGAAATTCTCATAATATTTTCTCCAGCTCAATCATCTAGCAATAATGTCACATGACACTTGTACAAATGATTGCTGCTTGCTAAATGATCGGTTAGTTTCATTCCCCACACCGTGATGGCTAAGAGCATTGGTCTCAGAACGGGAATAGTAGGCACAGATCGAGTACGTCAAAAGATTAAATAAGTGAGCCAAACAAAGTTATGAAAATTATACAAGCAAAATTATAGAGAATATGGAACAACTATCATGTCTGAAAGCACAACCATACCAAGTACGCAACTGCAGCAAGATCTACACGAAAGAGATTCGTTGACTGCGATTTTGTTGGTAATGCGATGTTAGTAAAAATCAGAAAAAATTAAATTTGCGGACTTTCATTTCTGTCTCAGGCATCTCTCAGCGTAAAGATGTAAAATGTTAGATCCACAACACAGAGAGGAACAGAGTTGATCTCGTTAGTACCAGTAAAGGTCAGGTGTACTAAATGTGCACACAGTGTGTGGTAGGTATAATTAGCAAAGTGGAGAGTACTACAAACTGTAGAGTAGAACAAATCACCTGCGTGACTCTCCGCATCTCTGGTGGATATTTTCTTTTTATAAAATAACCTATTCCTTTTTATTTATTTATTTGTTTTTATTTTGCCGGGTAGTTTTTTCTTGAAATGTTTTACCGCTTTTCGTATTACCAGTAATTGTTTAAATGTTCTATTGTTCCTTGTTTGTTTTCTCTTAAGGCGTTGCAGTGATATTTGTAACAAATTAATGAAGTTAAGAATGCAGTCTTTATATATAAATAGATCTCTGTTTGTTGCTTTCATCCAGATTAACTGATTTTAAAGTATTCCACTAGTTTTGCCTTTTTTACTTATTCTAATGTGTATGGTTTCCTAATGAATTTTCGGTTGGTATTTGTACCATATTATTAAAGTAAAGAATGTACACCTCAAAGGGGAACAATAATGTCTGTATTGTTGAGGACGTCTTTTCTTCTTGAATTAACTATTGTACTAGATCTGTTTGCTGATAGATAGCTGGTGGCATACATTTTAAAATAACAAAAAGTCTGACAATAAAACAAGAAAACCTGTGGACAAGATTTATATAACACTAAATTACAAAAGACGATATCGCTTTGACTGTCTTTCCAAAAAAGCCGTTACGAGAGCGTAGTTGTTGATAAGAATGTTAGTCTATATTTTTATTTTGAAGGCTTTATCTTCCTTTTATTTTAAATTTTAATTTTACATTATTAGAACTTACCTTTTGATATGCACCATATAGCCAGCAGTGGGTTTACATGCCGTTAAATCCTATGTATACATATATCGCACGTAGTACGAAAGTTAATTTCTCTTGCCAGCATTCCCATGATAACCTGCGGTTATATATCATCGATCGATTGCAACATGTGGAACGGGGAACACCAGACACCATGTGAGCGCTACAAACTGTTCACCTTTCCTGATCAATGCCATCTCACCTCTGTCTGCGTGGGTTCGAGTCTCAACCTGGGCCAATGTGAGTGTGTGAGAAAGTTTCCCATAAGTTTCCCATAGGTCGGTGGTTCTTACTGGATATTTCCTGGTTCTTCCTCCACCGGGCTGCCATGTACAGCATATCAGGTGTTGAAAATTGTCATTAAACCCCTCAAAATAACAAGAGGCAGTTCTGGTTGCGAGCGTGCAGAAAGCATAAACCCTTCACTGCAAATGCTTGTATTGGAAGTGCTTTCGAAGTGCACATGTGTGGTTCGATCAGTGAAACGGAACATATTTAGTATCCAGACCGATATTCGGATCTTCGGGGCAATTTTAGGAGTACAGCAGAAATATAATAATATTGTTATTATAAATACGGTCTAAATACGGCTCAGATAGTGCATCCGATGTTTGTATTTCAGGCTTCATTGCAAAGACTGCATGGTTAACAATGCTTCTTAGTGAATAAATCTCACTAAAAATAACCACAGAGATGTCTAAGTAATGGGTCTGCTTTTGGATAATTAAGACAAAAAATACAAGTTGATCCACTACGATTTTAAGCGTGATAAAAACATTATTGATTAAGATGACTGCTCACATCCTTATGTAATGCTAAATTTTGAAAAAATATGAAAATGTAACCACTATAATGTATTCCTAAGAGTAGTTTTACTGCTTGTGAACCTCGACACTGTGTGGTACTGGTAATTGTGTTATACAACATTTGTCTTTTTCTGTATGACATACTGAGTTTGTACGTTTTACATCTTTTGGTTTTAATTCTACATATCATTATGAGAATCTACTGTAAAATGCTTGTTCTTTCATGAAACTCAAAGTTTCATATTCATTTTTCATTTTATTTGCGCAATTTGTTTACCACATGACATAAAAATAAGAACAAAACTTGCACAATCTATTTTAAGGTAGTTGTCAAGCGTTTCTCCATTTGGATAGATTAGATTTGTAAATAAAAATATGTTTCAAGCAATTTCTCACTGGTTATCTTGGCTGTTTAAACTAGACATTCTACAGCTTATGTATTTTTAAAAACATTTAATTAACTTTGTTTTCGGTGCATGATTTTGTTTTGGGTGCATGATTTATGAATGTAATTTGGGTTTAGAGTACACAGATTTGCCTAACTTCAGATGTGCACTGTCAATAAACAACTAGCTCCGTTTGGACATTTTCACTTCCACTACCTCAAATGTAAATTGTAAAAGAAACGAGCGAGTAACTTTTTTAGTTTTTAGGTATTTTGTAATCCATTCATTGCACGTTAAAAACCTAGTATTATCGGGTCTGGCAAAATTCGTTTTCCCTATGTTAATACCTGCTAAACATAGTGCATTTGATACTGATTCAAGCTGATTTTACGACTACATTAGATCAGCCTTTTTCGTTAGCTGTGTCCTTACATAATAGACGATTTTAACAAGTACAGTATGTAGATGTATGCAAACATTCTCTCCATTGTGCATGTTGCAAATGTAGACAACATCACCTTACACTTGTCACTCTCTTAGAAGTACGTAATATTTGTAGAGCGACTCCCTTTAAAATATGATATATGATTATGAAAAAGCATATAGATAACGTACTTTAATCATGTAATTTCAAAATGTTATTGTTTTGCTCTGTCGGAAAAGATGCCAAAAAATGGGCATTTATATATTAAATCTGGTCTAATGTAGTAAAAGGTAGATAATCATTTAGTAAGGCAGTGGCGTGGTATGGAATAGATGTATGCAATTAGAGATTTAGCTAAATCTAAGGACGGGAACCCACTCATGTTAAAATACATTCTTATTAATTTGTTAAACTCTTTCCAAAATATAACATACACTCATAGATATGCCCTAACGTTTAATATTTATTTTCCTTTTTTGAAACTTGACACTGCTTTAGAGTACACATGGATCACAGTGTATAGAAAAAGAACAGTAAGATGAGACAGATTTGACTTAGTAAAATATAACACATATTCTTCCTGATAAAAAATGTAGCACCTTTGTGAATCTAATTCTCTATTGTTACAGTGTCAAGTAGAGAAGGTGTAGAACTATGGTGTTTAATGAACTGCAAAGAACATTGAAAATTTTCCCTCAATTTGTGTAAAGGCCACAAGCAGGTCTCGCTGATCCATGTTACCTTGATTTTTACTCTTCTGGTATGTTATGGCCGATCTAGGAATTCCCACTATCTGTCCATTGATCACTGTGTTTTGAGGAGTAGGAATCATCCATATTACCTTATCCACAATCTTAGATGTGTCGTAGGCAACCAAGAAATTTAAAGTTGACAAATCGCTGACGCCAATAGAGGCAATAAATTCTCGAAAATCGGGAGTACTATCCAAAACTCCAATACCGAATAAAAGGATATCTGAGGATGTATCGTTTCGCCGAGCCACCATTAACTTAGAGGTGATTGTAACCGCTACAGCATTCAAAGCCTCGGTGATGTTTATAGTTTTAGTCATTTTTCCGTTTGCCGGATTAAAACCGTATATTACCCCACTAGATTCCGCTGCCCACAAATAACCCTTACTTGCACCGGGCTTTAGGTCGTTCCTGGAATTCCCCGTATGTCCATGGATGCTCAATTTTTCCGACCTGTCGTCATTTGCTTCATATTTTGCAATGGACGAAATGGCCATAAACTTCTTAAATACTAAATCTGCACTATTTCCTGTATCTTTGATGCCCCAAAAGGTTCCTGTACTTTGACCTTCCTTTCTACCTGAAGTAGATTCCACAGGCGGAAGAAGACTTACAAAGACTGTCCCCGTTTGATAATCGTAGAGAAGACTGTAGTCCATCACTTCGTCTTTCAATGTACTTTTTTGGCGGTCCCCCTCCTCTGATTTGGGACTAAATGTCAACCTTTGGTCCGTCTCGCTCAGGTTCACGAGGTTAAAATACCAGGCTACGGTCAAACGATCCGCCATTCTATGGTACATGTCTATGGCATAGAGGCGTCTCATTTCTAAAATGGAAGACTGTAAAAAAAATATAAAAAAATAAAAGAATTTCAAATCAATGTAATAAAACTCTCACTGAAATACAACGTTTGATAAACTGTCCTTTCTAAGCTTAAAACATTTCTAACAATCTTACATAAAAATTCGCTCACGACGTTATCACATTAGGCTATGAATATGGCTGCATCAAATAATCAACATAGAAATATACGCGCTATCGATCACCTGCCTCTGTTTTAATGCTTGTAACCATTCCGAAGCAAACATACAGGTCTGCGTCTTGTATATTCATGTCTGGACTGAATTATTTTTTTATATTTTGAATCTCTGAAAAAGCAAAAATTACAAGCGGAATCACAACAGGTCGTTTCCTACTAGCTTATCTTGATCAGTGTAGTTTTTCAGTTTGAAGAAATTAGCGGCGACCTAAATTATCCGCACTGACCACCCGTCTGTTTACGTTCCGCAGTGTAACTTTATTGAAAATCTTTGCGATTTCATCAACTTTAGTACGAATGTTAATGTTTGGAATTTTTGTTTTCTGCCTTCGGTATCTGTAGCGGTGCTACTGGTGGTGGTGTTGTGAGGTTGTACCTTCTTACAAGGTGTCCGCTTTATTTGGCTATCGTTATCTAGAGGGCGATCGCCTTTGGTATTGTTGACCGGATCGAGTAATTATTAAAATAAGGAGTGAAACTTTTAGATGGAATAAATAGAGAGCTGATCAGATATATAGAACAGAATGACACGAGCCCCGTACATGGAAAAACAAAAGTTTAATCAATTACATAAACAACAGTGATAATACATTACATTACACTTCTTTTTGAAATAAATCTTTCACCGAATTTCAAACACATATATTTATCTAAATAGCCGATCTGTTTAAATGATAGAATTGGTTCATCATATAATTGAGTGAACGATCGAGTCATTGCCATGTACAACTTCATAACCTGTTTATTCCGGTCCACTCCATTTTCACTATGGTGGTTCCTCTAGGTCCTTTCGCTTTTTCCCTTTTCCATCCTCTCTACTGTCTCGCCTCGTTTCGGCCCTCAGACTTTGTGTGGGTAGGTGGACACGTAAGTACGTATATACGTAGATACTTGGATAAGAAGGTACGTGGATACGTCAGTGGATACTTCACTGGATACGTCCGTGGATACTTCAGTGGATACGTCCGTGGATAAGTCAGTGGATACGTCAGTAGATACGTCCGTGGAGCTATTTTCCCTTTCAAAATAAACAGAGAAGCAACCTAAATCTTCTGTTAGTTGTCCTACTGGGAAAAGATCATTATACCCCTATCGTTATGTCAGATATCGTTCTATCGGAATTCAAACAGATACCAAAGGCTATCTGGTCAAGCTAAACATGACAGACCATAAACAAACCTAGTTTCATAAGATTAATGTACTTCCTAATGGCTGTTCCCTCCTGACTCACATTAACATCACAAGAGACATAACAGTTCCGTTCTCGTCTCAATTACACAAATGAATGAATGAAATTCATTATATGCCTTAACTACGGTATTTTCTGCGAATACACACATTCAAGTCTTTAGTATACATGAAATCATCTAGGATCTGTGAATTCAAACGGATTTTCGTACCTAATATCAACTAAAGTAATGCGTGAAATTCTTAGATTCCTATAATAATCAAGACGAAAAACTCAAACAATTCGTCAAACTTATATAACGAAGATCATTGTACGAATTCAGATAGATGAACTCAACACAGTTATACTCATATCGAGAATATTGGTCGACGGATTGAAACAAATAAATTCATGCAAATATAAGCAAATAAATTCAAGCAAATCATTATATTGATATCAACGAACTACATGAAATTCATGCAAATACCTTGTGCTTTCAAGCTTTGGTCGCTTCTACCGACTTTCCAGACATCCGATCCCTTTGACCAATGTTTTACAAGAGAATTTCTTCCAAATTCAATCTCTGAGTCCCTTAAATTATTTTCTCTCTTGCAGGAAAAATGCAGACTAACTAGACCTTTTCAATGAGTGCAATTTAACCCCAAGAAATTTCGTGTGGGAACCACGTCCATTATTTAGCGTAACCAATCAGGATTAAATATATTTGCTGACTTTTATAACTAGGCGCCAAAATTGAGGTTAGCCTGACTTATAGAATTCCAAACAACTGATCTGGAAAAACACAGCTTATGACAGTTCCGATATGAAATCGAAGTTAACCTTCCCTTTCTAGTCGTCTAACGGTTAAGTAAACGAAGGCTTAATTAAGAATCACTTCCTCTCCCGACAAAGACATTATAAATCAGTAGTCTATAGTGACGTCTAGTACTAAGGCATCATACCGCACACATATAGCATCATGTCACACAAAGTCACATTCTCCTGGCATTCGGCCGATCAGTCCTAACACTAACCTCTTAATGACGAGCGCATAGCGGACAGCTGCTAATACCATTAGTCTTTGGCTGTGACTCGGCCGGGGATCAAACTCACGACCACCCGCATCCGAGGTGGAAGCTCTAACCACTTAGGCCACCGAAGTGGTTACATTTTAATTGTACCAGAAATTGTTTGATTTCCACCAAACGTAGTTTACAGCTGTATATTGATGAGTACACAAGACATCATTGATACTAGTTATGCACCGTCTGTCTGTCTCTCTCTTTCGCTCTCTTTCACTAATTGTCCATCCCTCTGAATAAGTTTCCCAGCATATTTTGCACATCATACCGTTGGTAAATCATGTTGGATTTCAACCAAAGTTATAATGCAGTTTTATGTTAATGAGTCCGTCTGATGCTTCGATTTCCAGTTTTCCACAACATCATTTATAAGACATTTGGTCCCTGATTGTCCGTCGTTATTATTGTGTATTCCACAGCATTAATATTATCAAGAATTCTTGGATTTATGCCAAATTTGTAATGCAGGTTATTGTCGACGAGACTTTGAATGAACTTGAATTTCAACGTTCCGAAACAGGACATGTGCCCATTCATTCCTGTCTTCAGGACATTTATTTCGTAGCTTTACTTTATTTGAGCATGCTGGATTTCATATAATT